>JBBPBX010056506.1:0-10687 GCA_038048925.1 Garcialebias charrua
GAAATTTGACTCTGCATTTAACCCAATCACCACCAGGTGGCAGCGGGCAGCTATAGAAAGCGCGCCGGGGAGCAGTAGTGATTAGATGTGCTGCTCAAACACACCACAAAACTATGCCGTGACTGGGGTTCGAACCAGGGTCCTCCAAATCCAAAGTCCAGTTCCCTTGCCACTACACCATCTTGGCTACTACACATACATACATATACATTTATATGCAGTCATATACCCATCTACATATTTACATATGATATCTACATATACATCCCTGCATCCATTTGTGTGTGGTTGTGAGCATGCATAAGTGAATAAGGCTTCTCTAATAGAACATTCAATAGCGACCGTGAAGCATCAGAGATCCGCCCCCCAAGACCAGACATAAGGGGGACCAGAGCCCAAGACCCCAAGAAGGACCCCGAGCGCAGAGCCCCCAGGGCCACCCAAACAGGACGAACCACTCACCCACCCCCCAGATCCGACCATAGGGGAGAACCGGAAGATCCCCACCAGCGACTACACACAATGACCCCCCGGGGCCAACAGCAACATACTCACAAGCCCCTGCCGGAACCCGCTGCACCGACGTAGCCCCAGGTCTAGGCACCAAGGCCCGGGCACCGGGGACGCCCACCCCTCAGGCCCAGGCCCGACAGGACCAGAGGACCTGAGCCCCACCAGGCAGCCACCAGGCACCAATTTAGAGTTTCCAGTTAGCTAAATGTGAATGTTTCTTGGTCTGTGGAATGAAAACGCATGGGGGGCCTTAAAGCTCCACGAAGAAAGGCCCCCATGCCGGGGTTCGATCTTGAAGAACAAACAAAACAGAATATTCAAAACAAATAAAGCACACATCCATCAGCTTTACCCGCTTGTTCCTCTCTGGGTCACAGAGGTCACTGGTGCCCACGTCCAACCCTCACTGTGCAAGAGGTGCTGGACATTTCTTCAGTCCATCACAGGGACACATCAAGACAAACAAGTCATTCCAGATCGACTGACTTTTTGTTAGCGTTTTAAAACAATTAATAAAACGAGCAAACAAAAAGTAAACGAGTCCGGACGTGGATCCAACGAACACCAAGAGAACAAGGAACACAGAGCAAATTCAACGAGTCCCGTGTTCATTCCAGTCCATCCTTCAGTTTAGTGAACTGTCCATCTTCGTTTGATGAACACATTTTCATCTTGGTTGTCTGAGTTCAACACATTGATTTCATGTTTGGTCAAATTTACAAATCTTGTTGGAGTCAAAAAGAAAGAGGAGTAAAGAGGTTATTTTTTCAGTCTGAGATAAACAGATATTTTGGGAGTAGCGTGCGAACTATGACTCTTGGGGAGTGTTTCAGAGCTGATCCTAGAAAACTGCAGTGATTACTACATGGGAGTAAATGAAGACTTTGTCACGGTTGTATGAAGGAAGGCAGACTGTGCTCTTTAGTTCCTTTATAAGTTTTCCTGCCACAACCACCTGTAATTCAGTTTAAATAAAGTTTTGTTTTTAGGGGAGCTCCATGTGTCAGACTGCACTCCTGGGCCCAAACCACACACAACTTAAACAATTAAAAAAGGGATAAACTCAAAACAAGCTGCTAAAAACAAAAAAGTCCACTAAATGAAGCATGTCCGTTTGTACACAATCAGATTTTCTTAAAGAAGCTGGACTGTCATGTGATGATTAACATGTTAACGATAATATTTTATTTTATAATGAACCATGGACGATTTATTTGAACAATATGGTTTCACATGGTTCAGACAGTCATAAATTCTAGTTCCCTTTCTGTGAGGAAGAACATACTTCTGTTTTATATTCCTTTACTTCTGTTTTACATTCCTCTGTTTTATATTTCTTTAGTACAACATTGCACAGTGACATTGTCTTTACAGGATATTCTGACTCAGAGTCGTACGGCCTCGACTAAACACGACAATCTTGACTGTTTGGTTTCTTTTTGCATATTCCAGCCTTTAAAATGTCAGACATGTTTGCTGGGTTTGTCCATAGCAGACATTTAAAATTAGATCAATAAAAACTGATTCTATAATAAAATAAAATAAAATAAAATAAAGTCTGCCTGCATAGTGAGATTAAAAACTGACATAACCTTATTACTGAGAAGTTTATCTGCTCCTATCTGAGCTAAAAACTGCAGGAGAGGGAATTTAGCTGTCAGAACTAGTCAGAGAATAAAGATTTTAAAACGTCAATCAGACAAGCAGTGGATGGAAAAGATGGCTGCTGGAAGAGAAGAGGAAACACAGTCAGACAGAGTTGGTGATGAAAGGCAGAATTATGGATGGAGGGATGGATGGATGGAGGGATGGATGGATGGAGGGATGGATGGATCATTGGCTGGATGGATAGATGGATGGATGATGGATGGATGGATTATTGGATGCATGGATGGATGGATAGATGGCTGGTTGGATGGGTGGATCATTGGATGGATCAATGGATGAATAATTGGATGGATGGATGGATGGATGATGGTTGGATGGATGGATCATTGGATAGAGATGGATCATTGGATGGATGGATGGATGGATGATGGATGGATGATGTTGGATGGATGGAGTATTGGATGGATGGATATTGGATGGATGGATCACTGGAAGGATGGATGTTTGAATTGATGGATGGATGGTTGGTTGGATGGGTCATGGGATGATGGATGGATGTTGGATGGTTGGTTGGATCATTGGATGGATGGATCATTAGATGGGTGGATGGATGGATCATTGGATGGATGGATGGAAGGATGGATGGATGATCATTGGATGATGGATGGTTGGTTGGATGGATCATTGGATGGATGATCATTGGATGGATGGATTATTAGATGCGTGGATGGATGGATGGATGGATGGATGAATGGATCATTGGATGGATGGATGGATGGACACTGGAGCACCAGCTTCTTTTGACCCAGAAAGGAAAATAAAAAATCAGTGAATGGACTTGCCTTCAGCCTTTTTGAACTTGCAGTGTTTTCATACACAAACATTAATTAAAATGTTCAACTTCTTCATGGTTACTTCAAAAAGATTCAAAATATACAGTACAGCTTTATCTGAGTTATTTATAACTAATATTATTATTTTAGTATTTATTTACCTTTATTTCAGCAGACAAATCCCACCGAGGTCACAGATCTCTTTTGCAGCGGAGGCCTGGGACTTCTTAAGTTGCAAACCATAAATTTACATCATCTGATCCTTTTTTTATTTTCCAGCTAATTCTTGTCCAGGCCAAGAGCTGTGACCCACTGAAACCAGCTCAAAGTGGGACGCAAGCCACCAGTTGACAAGCACTGGTTAATGTTGAAAACTAAATGTTTCAGGCGTCTGAATGGTTTCATTATTAACTTGCTCTGAATATAAAACTACCAGGTAAGCTTTAAAAAGGATCAGAGTTAGAGATTAATAAAAAAAAAAAAAAAATAATAATAATGAATTTAATTTATAACGCACTTTTCATTAATGAAAATCTCAAATGTTTAAAGACATACTCTTTTATTATAACTTTTTTGTTTAAGTTAACGCCCACTGGAAAGAACAGTCCAGATTTTGAAACTGAAAGATGACAGAAAATTACTTTTTGGAAAAACTCCTCACAGCTCAACGTTCTGTAGACGTTTAGTTTGAACGTCTCAATAATCAGATTTCCTCCTTCATCGCAATAAATCAGATCCATCACTTCCTGTCTGTGCACAAATTGTTCCAGAAAACAATTTATTTCAGGAAGCTCTGTGGAAAATGCTGACGTGATGGATGGAGGAGGTTTTTTTCATGGAATGACACAATAAAAAATATGAGCCATACTTACTGGATGAAAGGAACTGAAGAAAAACAAAACTGACAGATGGGTTTTAAATAGTTCTTGGACAACGATGGAGCAAAAAAGTCTAATTTATGCGGTTCTTTTGAATGCAGAGATTTTATTTCATCTATTAAAGGACAACTCACGGCCAGATGGGAGCAGATGTTGAATCACTGCTCACTCTTCCTAACGAGTGCTGTCATTTAACAGAAAAACGCCCCCGACAGCTCATAATTCAGATATTTTGGGAGCAGTGTGTGAACTATGACTCTTGGAGAGTGTTTCAGAGCTGATCCCAGAAAACTGCAGTGATTACTACATGGGAGTAAATGAAGACGTTGTCACGGTTGTATGAAGGAAGGCAGACTGTAGCTATAAATAAAACTTACTTTTATTTTGACAAACACATTTTTACAACAGAAACACAGAGTGGGTAGACGGGAGGTGGCGCATTGAAACCCGGACTTGGCGTGAGCGATGCACAGTGCTCGTGTGAGGAAGAAATGACAAGTGACCTCTTGAGCACTGTGTGGGCGTCAGGGGTGTCGCTCTCAATTGGTTTAGGTCCTATTTAGTTTTTGTGTAAAAATTGACAATTTTATATCTTCCACTGCTCCTCTTCCACACGGCGTACCCCAGGGCTCCATTCTTGGCCCTCTTATATTTGCTCTTTATTTACTCCCCCTCTGCTCAATTTTTAGGAAACATGGCCTATCTTTTTATTTCTATGCTGACGATTGCCAGATCTATCTTCCCCTGGCACAAAACAATACACTCCAGCAACTGACACACTGCCTTAAGATGTTAAGGCATGGTTTTCTAAACTTCCTTAGTCTTAACGAGAACAAGACTGAAGTCATGATGTTTAGACTGAGTTGCTGTCCTTCTTCCAGCATAGACCTTGGCTCACTGCCATGCTATCTCAGGGACTGTGTCACCAATCTGGGAGTGAAGTTTGAGTCTGATTTTAAATTTGAAAAACAGATCAGCAGTGTTGTTCAGAAAAGTTTTTATCAACTTCGCCAAATTGCAAAAGTTAAACCAATCTTATCAAGACCTGACTTGGATAAATTAATCCACGCTTTTATCACATCTCGTCTTGACTACTGTAATGCACTGTATGTAGGCATCAGACCTCTCTCTCCTGTCTGCAGCTCGTGCAGAACTCTGCTGCTCGCCTGTTAACTCAGATCCGCAGGCGTGAGCATATCACTCCCATCCTGGCGTCCCTTCACTGGCTCCCTGTGCACTACAGAATTAATTTTAAACTTTTGCTATTTGTTTTTAAATGCCTGAACAACCTTGCCCCACCATATTTGTCTGAGCTGCTTCAGCTCTACTGCCCTCCCCGATCTCTAAGATCAGCTGATCAGTTGCTGCTGACAGTGCCCAAAACTAGGTTGAAGCTCAGAGGTGACAGAGCGTTTGCTGTCGTTGCTCCCAGGTTGTGGAACAACTTACCGTTGAGTGTCAGACAGGCCTCCTCTCTTCCTGTTTTTAAATCTCTTTTAAAAACACACTTTTATTCCTTGGCTTTTAACACGTGATCTTATCTTTCATGGCATTTTAACACACATGCAGTAAGACTGGTATATGTATTTTTATTTTTGTATGCTTTGTATGTTTTTTATCGTTTTAATTAACTTGTCTTTTGTGTTATTGTACAGTACTTTGGCTAACCCTGTGGTTTTTAAAATGTGCTATACAAACAAAGTTGAAAGTTGAAGTGACAAGCTGATGAGGGAAGTGGATGCAGCTGGGGCAGGTGTAGATGGGTGTGGCAGGTTGACCTAGGGTGTAGAAATTAACTGAGGAGAACGGGCTGACACTGTGATGTGAGATACTGCAAGATTTGGTATTGATCTGATGCCAAGTAAATAAAAGCCACTATCATTGCAATACCGATATCGATAGAAATATCGATACCAATATCTCCAACAATGTTCAGTCAGGTCATCTGGATGGTCTTTTTTTTGCTGAGACGTTTCATCCTTCATCCAAAGGACTTCCTCAATTCAAGAAGCCACTAAACAAAACTGATTCCCACCAACAGCATACTCCGTAGTGGGAAAAAAACAGTTTGCTGGGGCTAAGACGATCTCCGGGGCCCGCCCTCTTCCACAGTCATGCCAAAGTGGTTCAAAAGAAATCGTCCAGATGACCTGAATGAACATTGTTGGATTTTATACCTGGATTATCGAGCATGAACTTTGATGTTTTGAACACCAGAAGCTGAGAAAAATTAAATAAAACCAGACGCAGGTCCAGACTGTCCCTGATTGACCACTATCACAAAAACTAATGTTTGAGTAGCCACAACTCTGAACAGGAAGCACTCAGGAAAACAAAACTGTAATGTGTTGTTGCTGGCATCCTGTTGATGATACTCTGTGACTTTGGGCTTCATAGGTGGTTCCTAATGGGGTCAAAAGGTCATCTGTCAGGCCTGTGTTATTTAAAAACATGTTTGATTACCCATAATTCCTTACAGGAAGTACTTATGTACACCAGTCTTTAATATGTTACAGCTGGGGTTCTGCTGATTGCACCTTGTGAGATTGGGCCTCCTAGATGGTTCCTAATGGGGGGCGGGTCAAAGCCAAAGGTCACTCCAAAGGCCAAAAGGTTGTTGGTCATGCCTGTATTTTTACAAAAACAAGTGTCTGATCAGCGTTATTTCAAAAACAAGTGTTTGATTACCCATAATTCCTCACAGGTAGTAACCAGGAACCTCGGGCCTTCTAGGTTGGTTATAAGGGGGAGGTCAAAGGTCACTTCAAACATCCAAAGGTTGTCAGGCCTGAGTTATTTCAAAAACAAGTGTTGGATTACCCACAATTCCTCACAGGTAGTACCCAGGAACCTCACACTTTAATAGCTGTGGTCCTGCTGATTGTACCCTGTGAGCTTAGGACTTCTAGGTTGTTTATAAGGGGGTCAAAGGTCACTCCAAATGACAAAAGGTCACCTGTCAGGCCTGCGTTAATTCAAAAACAAGTGTTTGATTACCCATAATTCCTCACAGGAAGTACCCAAGAACAACAGCGGTGTGTGTGTGTGTGGGGGTTGGGCAGCTGTGGCTGAGTGGTTGGAGCAGTCGTCCTCCAGTGGGAGAGTTGAGGGTTCGATTTCACCAGCAGTCACATGTTGAAGTGTCCCTGAGCAAGACACCCCTTAAGGATCACAGGATTTTTATTTCCAGGTCAGTGAATGCAACTTTCAAAACTTAAAAAAAAAAAAAAGAGCGTAAGTCTGTGTTCATAATTCCTCTTGACAAGCAAGAAGAGACATAACCAAAGTTTTAAACAAGCGTTTAGCAGGACGTAGGGTTTCAGGACATAAATGCCCACATGTTGAGTCCCCAAGAGGACGTTTTTATCTCTCATTTCTCAGCAGGAATAAAGAACGAAGCGGAGAGCAGAACGTGGACGGTCCAGAGGGTTAGTGATTAAAGTGGTTTATTGTGAGTTTTAATAAGTCTAACAGGGAAAGGATTTATTTTCCACCCCGGCATCAGATTGGAAACTCTCCAACTAACGCTGCAGCTGGAACGTTGCGCCGGTGTTTGTACATTAAACATGAATCTTTATGAGGGATGAAGGGATCAAACATGTAAAGCCGGCAGACACGTCACTGTTTGCAGCTGCTCGAGTGCACAAATTAAATCTGATTAGATCTGCTCTGCTCCTCAAACACCCACGGACTCGAGAGTGGAGAAACGCGGGTGGAATCTCAACATGACCACGGGTTCGCAGAACTTTAACTCGGAAGTCGTGTTTTGAGCGCACAAAGTGGGCGGCTCGGTTCACCGCGACCGCCGGGCCACGAGGAGACGCGTTTGTTTAAAATGCAAGCGCCGCCAAGCGAGGGCCTTAGCATGCCGGGGGCCTCAGGAGCCTGCCGATCGATCGCAATGGCCGCCGTAGCTCCAAGGTTAGAGCCTGGTTGTCGATCATGTTGATGAAGCTGCGGCTCCTCCCGGAGGTGGGAGCTGAACGGCGACGGTTTCTTTAACACGGAGGCGTCTGATACTTCATCTCCGCTTGTTCTCTGCTGCACGACCGATCATCCTGGGTTTCCAGAACCCCTTCATGGTAGCGCCTCTGATTTACGAGTGAAAGCTGCTCTGCATGTGCTGCAGGAAGCGGGAGCGAAGACCTTGACGAAAGATTCTGGCTGGCTTTTTGTCCTTTCCATAATTAGAGAGTACATCCAATTCACCCCGTTCATTACCCCTGGGCCCGGTGACAAATGATGAGCAGGCCCGCTTTAATGCAGCCCGTCCCGTTTGGGGTGAATGAGCAACAATCCACACGAGAGGACGAGAGATGAGAGATGCTTTCACGGAGTAGTTTGATTATCACATCAGACTAAATGTCAAGTAGAAACTCTTCATTTCCCCTGACGTCCCTCTCAGAAAACAGCTCCAACTGAGTGCCGAGCGCATGATGGGCCTTTAAAGCATAAAACTGAGTGTTTTTATTCATTTGCTATAAAAAAAACACTTTCGCTCAGCTGTTTATCAGTTACAAACTGTCCTCTAATTGTGAAGGTTAGGACACTGGTCCAAATGGATAAAATGCTGTTTTATTTTGCAAAAATAGTGAAAAATGCACAAATTGTACTTTGACTGAGACGCAAATGATAAAAATTGGACTCTGCAGATTATTTGACCTCTATGACGGGTTCTAGCAAACTGGTTTTACAGAACCAGACCAGTATCAGTCTGTAGATTCAGCAACGACTGCCTAAAATAATCTTTCTGTTGCAAAGGTCCAGAATAAATGTGTTTTTCTCACAGCTAGTTCTGTTCACTATCCAGCCTGTTTTTTTTTTTCAGGCCTGTACCGTTGTGTGGGCTGCCAGCTCTCTGCTGCAGAAATTACAATAAATGTTAGAAACGCTGCACTATTTAAAATTAAATATTGTAAAATGCAGAAGCAAAAAATACCAAATATTACAGAAAAACGGCGTCCCCTAAAATTCTCCTTCTCCTTTTGGGTTCCCTTCCTTATCCCTTTTTGGCAAATATATTTTCAACCAGCGCTCAGAATACTGAAAAGGTTACAGAAATAAACGTATGTTTATTTACAAGGAAGATGGGACGTCAGAGTCTGATCTGTAGAGGACAGTGAGAGGCAGGTTGATGTGATCCAGATAAATATAGGATAATTGGTGAGATAATAGATTTTACCTGGTGTGTTCAAGGTTCCAGGCTTTGGAGATAACTGACAGGACTCTGGGTTCTGTGCTCAGGAGAAGGTCTCCAGGTATGGTGGAAGTGGTGCTGAGAGCTGGAGAGAAGGCCGGGTAGAGGAAACCTGGTTCATTTGGTTCTTTCAGGTCATGGATGAGTTCCCATCAGGAGGAGATGAGAATCCATGAAGGTTCAGAAGGCAGACGACTGTCTGACGAGGAATCCTGGTTTCACTCAGCCTTATTCAACTGGCACCTGCACACAGCACCTGCAGTGATGGGATGGGAGACAGAGGGAGCCAAAACCACAGAATCCCATCACTCTTTAGGGGTCGCAACGAAACTACAGGTAGTCCTCGACTTACGATGGAGTCCCGTTCCTATGCTGCGACGTAAACCGAATTTCGACGTAAGTCGGAACATACGTAAATACTTTACCTTATACGTACAGTACTGTATTTTACCAAGCACTTAGCCTATCCTAACACAGTACCTTACATAATTATCAAAAAGCACATACATTTGGGAGCCATAATGAAGGGAAAAAAGAGTTAATAACCTACTGGTATGCTGGTGAAGCCATTCCTCCGTCCCTCCTCCGTATTCTCCATTGCGTTTATGTCGTAAAACCGCCATCCAGCTCGCTCCATCCTCCGTATGTATTCATTTACAACGTAAAACCGCGTTCACAGTACACACAGTAACAGTAAGTTGTACTATGTACAGTTTTGTTTTGTTTTTTGAATGTCCAGAGGACCAGACTTAGCTTTTTTAGAGAGTACAGGGCAGAATTCCTCCGCAGCTAGTAAAACCGGAAACTGCGTAACTCGGCTTTTCAAAATAAAATTTCAAAATAATATTTTTTTTTTTTGGGAGATGCGTCGTAACCGCGAAACGTCGTAAGTCGAGACCGTCGTAAGTCGAGGACTACCTGTATTTATAAGTAAATGTTTGAACAGCTGCAATGACAAATTTTGGTAAATTGCCCACAAAAAAATCTATGATGCCTAAACTGAGTATAAATGTGAGAAATTTGAGAAGATGTGGGTCCAGATAGAACTTCCTTTAGTTCCTGATCTGGACCTCCGCTGTAGAGGATCCTTCATATAACCCAGCAACACTAAAAGCCTCAGGTTCCTCCTCCTCTATCCCTGGAACCAGACTCAGGAGTTCCTGGTAAATCTGTGGTCTCAGTTTTTTGGACATCTCATTTGTTAAATTGCTGGAGCACCTCAAAATCCTTTAGGTGTCTGTTTGAAGAGGTTTGTGTGTGTCTGTGTGTGTGTGTGTGTGTGTGTGTGCACATTTTCTGCAGTTCTGTGAAAGCAGCTGACTCTTTGTGCCGTGCTCTATGTGATCATACTTCTGTTCATGTTTAGGGGGAGAACAGCGAGAACTGTGGAAGAATCTTCAACCTGAAACATTTAAATTTCTTCATAAAGGATTTTAGTGTTGGACATAAGCACCTTTTTTCAAAAAGCTCTGGCTCTTGTTTATTGTCCGCCATCGCAGAGCGAAAAGGGGGAATAGGAAATACTTTCTGTCCGTCTGTGAATGTTGTGTGCACAATAATTTATAAGTGAGGTAATGTCAGGGATCGACTTCCATTTTAATGGGTTGCTGTATCTAGGCATAAGAAAAGTTTCATTACAAAACTGGGTTTCCATGTCA
>JBBPBX010056506.1:10723-20830 GCA_038048925.1 Garcialebias charrua
CCACACACACACACACACACACACATAATATATACCTTGATCATTTGACAAAACTATGCTTTCCAGTTTTTTTATTTCTTAAAAGTATAGTTTCTGCAAATGACTGGGGTGGCTAAAGATTAAACTATGTTGGTCAAGCCCACCATTGGCCACCCCCTGGCTCCACCGTTGGCCTGCTGGTGGATAAAATGTCTCTCCACTCGCTGGGATCCATCACTCTGTGCTGCTTCAGCCAAGAAAATCAATCAATAAATAAATAAATACCTCTGTTCTTCTACACAGTTTAACTCCGTCTTGCACCAGAAACATTTAAGTTTACTGTACTCACATTCCCTGTTCAGGTCCAGTCCAGAAAAAACACTCATCTTGTAAACAACCCTCCTTTGAAAGAGGGACCTGTTACAGACCGAAGACATAAAATACAGACAACAAAACAGTAGACAATGATAACAATAAACTACAGTAAATAAAGGTTGAATGAATGAAAAACAACATTCGTTATTCAAATACTTCGGCGACGAGGTGACATTGATGTACTTCTCGTTTCCTTCTGTGTGGAAATGTTCTCTTGTTAAGACATTTTGCATCAATTCATCTGACACGTGTTTGCTATTTATGTGGAAAAGTCGTTTTTTGTGCCAAATTATCAAAAGGACTTGTTTAAAAAAAGCATTAAACTTTGCAAAACCCTAACTTTCTATCCATCCATCCATCATTCCATCAATCCATCCATCCATCATTCCATCCATCCATCTTCTTTATCCATTTCTTCCGTTTTGTGTCAAGCAGGTCACTGGTATCCATGTCCAGCAGTCACTGTGCGAGACGAGGGGGACACCCTGGACAGGTCTCAGTCCATCACGGGGACACATAGACACAAACAACCATTCACTCACTCTCTCACCTAGGAACAATTTAGCGTTACCAATCAGCCTAACATGCATGTTTTTGGTCTGTGGGAGAAAACCCACACAGAGAACATGCAAACTCCACCCAGAAAGGCCCCCAGCTGGAATTTGATCCGACGACCCTCTCGCTGAGAGGTAGCAGCTCCAATAACTGCATCACCGTGCAGAGGCCGGTAAAGTGTCCTTTTCTGGTCAGATAATCTTGTCGTGTGTCGCTGCACAATAAAACTGTGCACTTCTCCTTCAGCTTCCTGATTTTCATTCACATTTAAACAGGTTCTTTTTTGTCACCGTTCCATCAAGGACGCGTCCAATTCTCTCTTTTCTTGTCCTTTTGGTGCTCAAGTTGACCTTCACTGTTCATTTCATCACCCTTTTACCATTTACATGAAAAATCCAGGATCCAGGTCGTTGAACGTTTTATGCTCTGCTGGCCTTCTTTTTCCGTGTGACATGAAGTTGTTGTAATTTTCAGATCGTTTGTGACTGCTTGGAGGCGCAGGGCTGCTGACTGATTGAAAATCGGGTGAGATTTCGATTAAAGTCATTAAACCGCTCAAATTTCTCATTGAAAGTGTTACATTTATTTTTAATTCTCTAACAAGTCACAGTAAATGTTAATCAGCGAGCTCAAAACCTGTTGGTTGAATGATTTTTTAAATTTATTTTAGAATTTAAAATGCATAAAACTTCAAGAATCTGTTTTAAATCAGAAGTTTTTAGTGCAAAAATTTCAGAATCAGAACCAGAATAAGCTTTATTATCATAGTCGGCCTGTTTATGAGGCGAAAGCCACAACTGTTGATTTTCTTCAGGCAGACTGGTTTTTTCTTGACAGCCTTGAGGCCTGCTGGTACTTTCCAGATCCAAAATGGCCAGATTTATTTATGATTTATGATCTGTGCAATGAGCCTTCTTCAAGGTCGACTCCAACATGCTGGCGAGCCCTAGAAGCCGCAGGTGGCCTGCCATTCTCACAAATCACTTCCATCTTACGATTTAGCTCATAAATCAGCTGATTTTGAGTACTCGTAGCATGAACCAAATCTTCACACAAACTCTGAAGTTTTGCCATGGCCGAAACTGCTGTCGATGTCGTCTTCAAAAGTTGATAACATAGGGGCGCGCCGATGCCAAAAAGCAAAACCCCTACTATCATGATCCAATACAGTAAACATCTTCAGCGTCTTCCTGAGACAGAACTGAACGACACATCAGCTGCCAAACTCCCCACGGATCCCTGACGTATCCTGCAGCGTGAGTCTCGGCAGGACACGAGGACTCTCTAGGACCCTGTCGTTTTATTGAAAATATTTTGTTGATGGTGTTGAAAGTCCAGCTCACCAGATCCATAATAGTATTTTTTCATTCAGAAGATGCGTACCAAGAGCTCAGAGACACAGAGAGAGAGCAAAAAGCAGGAGGAAGAGGAGAACGGGAGGGAGAGGAGAAGGCGTCCATCTTGAGCAAGAGTGGGAGCAGAAAGGGCATGAATGCATTGTTCGACCTTACTCAGTTCCACATGAATGACGGGGTTTGCTTTGT
The DNA here is from genome assembly GCA_038048925.1 of Garcialebias charrua. NCBI lineage: Eukaryota > Metazoa > Chordata > Actinopteri > Cyprinodontiformes > Rivulidae > Garcialebias > Garcialebias charrua. The sequence continues at coordinate 13,177 of JBBPBX010056506.1, forward strand.
ATACGATGGGCACTATGTTAACATGAGAACAACAGCTGACGGGCCAGTAATGGAAGGAATTATTGGACTGCTTTACCAGATGGGCCATGATTACGAGGTGTTTTCACGTTAGGCTGCAGGTGAAAATTGGACTCATTGGAACAGTATCAGTCACCCGGCAAAACCTCCGAAAAATAAAACCCCAAACAACATTTAATCCTTCCCACTTACTCGTTAAAATGCAGTCATTACGCCACAATCTGTTTGCGTGGTGTGTATTTACAGCCGGTGTGTCGGGCCAGGACTTTGTCCGTCAGGGAATGTGTTTGTTTGCCATGGCTGTACATGCATGAAGAATACGGTGACGAGTATCCTTTGCTCTAAGCTGGCCTTTAATTAACTTGCTCCCTCAGGCATGATGGAGGAGGGAATCTAGTTTCAGGGGTGACTGGACCACGAGGAAAAAGGGAGATCAGGTGTTTCGTGAAAGTCTGGCTTAGTTGTTTCTCTGCAGGAGAAGAAACCCGAGTGCTCAGATTTAACTCATCAAGTCTAAGTTCAGCAAAAGAGTCCCTTCAGTATGCTCAACATTTAAAATTTTCTTTTTATTTAAAATGACAAGAAGCAAATATAATTAGCAGTAATGCAACAAATGTTGTCACATGTGGGCTAAAATAACAACAAAACAGGTTTTAAAGACTAAATGTTTCAGAAACTATATCGTTCAGCTGGTGTCGCTTCTACGTCGAGGATGTAACTTTGTATATTTTGTAGCAATAACTCAAATTTTTACTCAAATACTCTTATGCGTGTCTATTATTAACATTATTCAGTATTACATGTCTGTGAAGGAAGTGCAGTTGGTTATCAGTTGCCTGAAGGCGAGACGTTGGCAGGTTCAAATCGCAGCAAGCTTCCAGTGAGGAGCTTCCACGTTCTCTACGTCCACTTTAAATATACACCAATTTTTCTGAAAAGCTTTTAAACAAAACTTTTTTAAGACAGCGTGGTACAGGATAAATAATTATAAACCCTTAAACTTAAAAAAGTTAAGTTAAATGTATTATTTTAATGAGTGTGTTGGATCCTTTAAAGCAGGGGTGTCAAAACCACTCACAAAAGGGGGCCAAAATTACAACCTTTTTCAAATTAAGGGCCAATTTCAGAATCTACATTAACTCAAATCAGATACCAAACATCTTTTCAGGTTCCTCAACAAGAGTTTGACTGGTCTCAATTGATGTTCTCTGTTGCATTTTTGACATCATAATCAAAGATTACTGAAAAAATTAAAGTGATAAAAGTATTTTACATTTAAAATAACATCTTGTGGGCCAGATAAGACGTCAACGGGGGCCACATTTGGCCCCCAGGCCTTGAGTTTGGCACAAATGCTTTAAACAGTTTGTCAGACGACCTCAGTTGGTTTAAAACGCAACAGCTGAAGTTACGATTGTGAACATTTTAACAATTTCAGTCCTGAATTTGTTGCATGGTTCAACTTTCAGTCATTTTAATATCTTCATACTGTTCTGTAAGTCATTCAATGGTAGTTCAAAACATCAAAGTTCATGTTCAATAATCCAGGTTTAAAAAAGAATCCAACAACGTTCACTCAGGTCCTCTGGGTGGTTTCTTTGTGTTGAAACATTTTGTCCTTCATTCAAAGGACTTCACCAGTTAATAACTTTGATGGATTTTCTACCTGAATTATTGCTCATGAACTTTGATGTTTTCAACCACTTTGGCTATGGCTGCCTCAGAGGAGTCGACGGGGGAGAGGGGGGACTCCAAAACCCATCTTATCACCATCAAACTGGTTGGCCCACTATGTGAAGGTGCTTTTTATAAAACCGAGTTTGTTGTGTCTATTTGGACTGATGAAGTCCTTTGGAGGAAGGACAACACACCTCAACACAAAGAAACAACCCAGATGACCTGACTGAACTTTGTTGGATTCAATTGCAGTTTATCTTTCACATCTGGAGGGTCTGGGACTAAATCAGGTCATCCAGATGTTGTTTAGTTTTGGGTAAACTTAGAATCAGATCCAGGTGTGCTGAGACTGTATTCTGTTACTGCAACAGTAAGTATCAGGTACATACAAGGTAAGTACAAGATTGGTACCAGGGAAGAAGTATTAAGTACAGATTCCAATTACATACCAGTAAGTATCAGGCTAAAAAAACAAACTGGTAAAGACCAGGGGAAAAAAAATAAGTATGAAGACTCTGCAAAATTACCAACTACTGAATGTACAAGTTAAACACACCAAAGGTAAGTAACAGGTTAAAACTGTGTACAGGTAGTCCCCGATTTACGAGCGAGATCCGTTACAACGAGGCGCTCGTAAACCGGAAATCTCGTAATTTGGAACGGCCGCCATTTCTCTCGTAAATCCGGAAATCCGCTCGTAAATTGGAACGGTTTTCGCTAGCGCGACTAAAAACACTCTATTTTCATCTAAAAACTACTTTTGAGTGCATAAAAATGATCGGAAACGTGTGTTTATATGCTTAACTAACTAACTGTAGTGAAAAAACACATGAAAACTCAGTATTTTTTTCGTTTTTTCCAAAAATTCGCAGCTCGTAAGTCTGGAACCTCGCAGATCAGAGCGCTCGTAAATCGGGGACTACCTGTACTTAGATGGACCACAAAGGTAATTTGGAGTCAACTCAATTCAAATTGGTTTCTACAGCCAAATACAGGTGGTCCCCGATTTACGAGCGCTCTTACTTACGAGGTTCCGGATTTACGAGATTATCATATTTAATAAAAATATGAAAAGAAAAAACTTTTTTTGTGTGTGTGTGTGTTTAAATGTTCTTAATTTCATGTGTACAGCACTTTTTTTGCAGCTGTGGTTGTTTTAAATGGCTTTATAAATAAAGTATAATTATTATTTTTATGTTTTACACAATTTTAAGCGTATCTGTGCAACTTCTGCCTCCGTGTCAGCCATTTTAGGAAGGTCAAGTGAGGTCCGCCAGTATCGGCAGCTGCCAGCTGGCTTTGGATGACTCTTTCTCCCATAAGAGGATGCCTCATACGGATAAATTAGCTGGAAACACTCGCTGAACTCTGTGAACGTCTCAGGCCTGAGCAGCAGCTGCGATCGCTCCGATGATCGCTCACACAGCGCCGCGCGAGACCAGTAGCTCATGGTATGAGCAAAGGCTAATATGCTAAAGCGGCCCCCCACCGGAGCTGCAGCAGACAGCCGGCTTTGTGCGATCAGAGGTTACTGGAGCCTGCCTCGATGTCGGACTGGAAGCAGAAGATATCGGGGGACACCCAGCTAACTTGGAATAACAAAGCCGACAGCCTTTTTGGAGGTGCAGCTAAACCGGACTGCCAGTAGCTGCGGACTAGCCGCGGATTCGGATGGGCTAATGCTAACAGGTGCAGCTAAAGGCGGCGCACGCAGGCGGCTTTCGATAAGTTATTAAAATCTTTCTCTGTCTCCAAATGTATGAAGTTAAAGGTATTGTGACATGATTTTGTAAATTTGAATATTTGTCAGAACATATATATCTTATATCATTAAGCTCTGGTCGTTTTTGCATAATAAATTATAAATATATTAAATTTTTATTCCAAGTTATGGTAGTTTTTTTCTCTGGGATACGCCCCTAAAAATCTGCGCATTTCCGCAAAACATCATCTTGACGTGACAACGGGAAGGCACGCTCCAACGTGCATTTAAATAATAATGGCGGAGCATGTCCTATCGCGTCTGAGATATCATTTTGAGACAGTAAATCTTCCAAAACTCTCATTAATAAACCCTCCCTGAATAAAAAAATTACAGATGTTACCTGATGGCGCAGACATAATTTAAAAATGCATACATAGCAACGTGTTTGCTCCGGGCTCTCGGCTAATATTTTTAGAAGCTATCTTGGCTAACAAGAGTCCCTGACACCGGTCACGTCTGAGATATATCATTTTAAGACAGTAAATCATCCAAAACTCTCATTAATATCCCTCCCCGAATAAAAAGAATTACCTGATCGGCAGACATAATTTAAAAATACATCATTAGCAACGTGTTTGCTCCGGGCACTCGGCTAATGTTTGTTAGCTGCTATGTCGGCTTATTACCGGTTGCGTCCGCGATATATCATTTTAAGACAGTAAATCATCCAAAACTCTCATTAATATCCCTCCCCGAATAAAAAGAATTACCTGATCGGCAGACATAATTTAAAAATACATCATTAGCAACGTGTTTGCTCCGGGCACTCGGCTAATGTTTGTTAGCTGCTATGTCGGCTTATTACCGGTTGCGTCCGCGATATATCATTTTAAGACAGTAAATCATCCAAAACTCTCATTAATATCCCTCCCCGAATAAAAAGAATTACCTGATCGCGCAGACATAATTTAAAAATACATCATTAGCAACGTGTTTGCTCCGGGCACTCGGCTAATGTTTGTTAGCTGCTATGTCGGCTTATTACCGGTTGCGTCAGCGATATATCATTTTAAGACAGTAAATCATCCAAAACTCTCATTAATATCCCTCCCCGAATAGAAAGAAACGAGAGATGTTACCTGATGGCGCAGACATAATTTAAAAATACATCATTAGCAACGTGTTTGCTCCGGGCACTCGGCTAATGTTTGTTAGCTGCTATGTCGGCTTATTACCGGTTGCGTCAGCGATATATCATTTTAAGACAGTAAATCATCCAAAACTCTCATTAATATCCCTCCCCGAATAGAAGGAAACTACAGATGTTACCTGATGGTGCAGACATAATTTAAAAATACATCATTAGCAACGTGGCCTGTGTTAGCTATCTGATTCGGCTAGCTTGTTAGCAGCGAACAAACATAATCTGCCGTGATAATTGGCTTTATACACTCAAAGTGTATAAAGTAAAACAACATGAACTCACGTAAAATAAATAGTTTATAATCTAAAACACTACACACCTCCGATTATGTTTACACAAAGACTTACTCATCTCCTGGACAGTCTTCCGATGGTCCCTGCGTTGTTTCGACATGGTAGCTCCTGTGGGACTTTCTTCTGTAGATTTTCTTTTAAAAATAGTAGGAATAGCATCCGGTTTTAAAAGTCTTCTGAATCTTAATGGTAATCCTAAAGATTCTTTTATACCAGGTGCTGAAAACAATCGGCAGTGAAATGGTCGCTGCAGACATAGGACTCCTGGAACCCACCGGTCTTTGTCTGGTCCATTCTTGACAAAGTTTGTCATCTTTTGGAAATTTGTGAAGGCTCACTTGTTCACTGCTGATATTAGAACACACAAATGCACTACAACGTGACGGCATTTTTCAAGTTACACAAATAAAAGGCGATCCTTCAGGAAATGAATCTGTATGGCAAGCAGTTAACACACCTAATAAACGGGCAAGGCTCTGCCTTCTGCCCGTTGTGACGTTGATGACTGGTGACGACGACTGGTGATGACGTATTGCGGAAATGCGCGGAATTTCAGGGGCGTATCCCAGCAAATACCAGAGAAAAATTTAGCATAATTTCGAATAAAATTTTAATATGTTTATAATTTATTATGCAAAAACGACCAGAGCTCAATGATATAAGATATATATGTTCTGACAAATATTCAAATTTACAAAATCATGTCACAATACCTTTAACATTCTAACAGTCCTTCCTGTAAACAGTTTAAAACTGCGTGGTGCTGGAAGGAAGCTGCGAAGCTCGGACATAACGCAGCGGAGCTCACGCAGCGGAGCGGAGGCAAACAGACGACAGAAGCTGCTCAAAGTGAGAAATTAATTCTTTATGTACTGTATGTTCTTGTAAAATGTTTTAAAGTGTTAGGATAGGCATTACCGCACACGTACGTGTATCAGTGGCGGCTGGTGCGGTATATATACATATATACAGGTAGTCCCCGATTTACGAGATTTTCATGTTACGAGATAGTCGGAGGAACGGAACTCGCTCGTAAGTCGGGGACCACCTGTAATACAAAACTACAAGTTTACGGATACTGAGATACTTTTTTTTTTTGGTTTTGTAGTATCTGACTGCACAAGAGCTTTGTTTGTAATTTTGGCTTAAAACAGTGGTGGATAGTTTTAATATTTGTGAATGTCTTTTAGTGTAAAGGGTGCAAAGTTTATATGTATAAATGTATATCGGCCACATTACTGTATTCTTACTCCGCTTGGATGAAGAGCTGCACTTCCCCTCCTCTTTTACATAAAAAAAATTGGTTTAAAGCCACTACAGTAGCCTACTCTCAAATTTTGCTGCACTCTTTCGTCTCTTATGTCTCCCTCGAAGCTCTGAGAGGCAGACCAGCTCAAATTTGCTGCATTTTCTCTCCACTCTCTCCATCCTGAGCTCCCAGTGAGCAGAGCAACCCGCTGTCCTCGCCTCCCGGACCCAGAGATTGAGGACCAGTCTTCTATGAACGAAGGCCGCCTCGCTCCTCCACCTCCACTCACTGGTAATTACTGGCTGAGGTTCAGACGGCTGTCTCCCTTTTGGGCTTCTGGCTACAGGAGTAATAGCTAATTAACTTCCAGAGTATTATTGTTTATCTGACTTTATGATCTGACTGTGTGCCAGTTTTGTCTGCAAGTCTGAAAGTGGCCTGGATTCTCCTGATACTACAACAAAGGCGCCACATGCTCCGGAGCTGGCAGCGCTCCACGGCTCCTGCTTCACCAGACTAATGTCTCATCATCAGAGTCCAGGGGGAGGAACTCACGTCGGCCTCGACATGCTCACTCTCGCAGGGGGAAATCAAGCAGGCCAGATGCTGGAAAAAAAGGCCTCGTGGGTGACGAGGGAACAATCGGAGGTCAGGAGTGAAGGACTGAATAAATGTGGCGTCCAAAGTCGTTAATAATTCTGTGCAGGAGCTGAAGCCAAGGCCGTTTTTAACAGCGACTATTCTTCCAAGAACAGTTTGCACCCTGACATGATTTCAAGCATTTCTGGAATTTCAAACCTCTATACCTGTACTCAAATAGTTTTTTTTATTGCAGTAACTCTACATTCATTTTAGCAACACAAATAATACAGCTTTTACTGCAGTATCTGGAGTAATACACTTACCGGTACTTACTTAGGTGCTTACCTGGTACTGTACATATGTGGGACTTGGTACTTGATACACTTACTCATTACTTACCTGGTAAAATGGTAAATGGACTGTCTTATATACAGGTAGTCCCCGACTTACGACGGAGTTCCGTTCTGACGCTCCGTCGCAACTCGAATTTTGACGTAACTCGAAACATACGTCCAAACTGCACCTTATATGTACAGAACTGTATTTTACAAAACACTTAGCCTATCCTAACACAGTACCCCACATAATTATCAAAAAACACATACATTTCAGAGCCATAATGAAGGGATAAAAGAGTTAATTTCCTACTGGTGTGCTGTGGTGAAGCAGTTCCTCCGTCCCTCCTCCGGATTCTCCATTAGTTTACGTTGTAAAATCGCCGTCCATAAAACAGCTACTTTTCCACAGCTGCTGCCGGTTTCTGCCTGTCCAGCTTGCTCCAACAAGTTTTGTTTTGTTTTTTGAATGTCCAGAGGACCAGACTTAGCTCTTTTAGAGAGTACAGGGCAAGCTGTAGCCTCCACAGCTAGCAAAACGGAAAAAACGGAAACTGCCAGAAACTGCGTAAATCGGCTTCAAAATAAAAA
>JBBPBX010056507.1:0-22742 GCA_038048925.1 Garcialebias charrua
CGAATAAATCTCCGTTGGTGAGCATGTAAGCCTCTATTCATATAGAGAGATGGCGATGAGTTGCAGGTCCCGACAGACCCGGTTCCCCATGACGTGTCCGGCTCCCAGCTGGTTGGCACGGACCGCAGACATCGAGATGAACCCCGCTCACTGGCCAAAAATCTGTGCAAACGTCTTACACGAGCCTGGACTCCGGCTCGAGATCCCCTTTTACGTTTCTTGCTTCTGGAGAATTGCAGCGGGCACTCATGTGAGCAGCAAACAAACGGAGGTGGAGGTGGATTTCTCCCACCTGAGCTGCTCCAGCTGTTACAACGAACCATTAGCGATTCTTTGATCGCCAACAGCGCATCACGGTCATAGACACGTACAGCAAACGTGCTACATTTGCTGACAAAAACTAAATAAATAAAAAATAAAAACAACAGACGGCTAAAAAGAATAAGTCGGGGAGCACTGGCGAAGCCACACAGAGGCGCCATCATGCCACACCCACTGAATCCCATTTAATCTGGGCTGGACTGGACTGGACTGGGCTGGCGAAAGCTAGTCCAGCATTTTTCTACTTACCCGAAGTTTTTCTTCTCTTCCACAGCTTCGCTCGACGGCGCTAACTGCGTCACAACCGTCTGCTAATCTCTAGCAGTCTACCAATGAAAGCAAGACGACGGAGAAGACGGCTTCGAACAAAAGGAAACTAGGACCAACTTCTACTCTTCTCGTCTCCGGACATGGCTCCCGAGAGGGGAAAGCGGAGGACAAAGAAGAAGAAAACCAGGACGACGACTCCTCACTCGCGCCCATGCCCCAGCGGATGTGGCTACTCCCTCTCGGCGATGGACACCCACGAGGCCTGTCCTGTCTGCCTAGGGATCTTGCACGCGAGGAAAGTGCTGGAATCCCCCGACTCCTTCCCCCACTGTCGTCAAATGATGACCACAGTGAGGAAACGCCACGCGGACATGTTGGCCAAATCTATGGCAAGGACCGCGGCGATGAAGGTCACACGTCGCACTAACCTGCTTGCTCCCGAACCGGAGCCCGAAAATGTAGACTTGGAGTGCAATAGCCGAGTCGGAGAGGACAACACGTCGGACTCCTCACTTGCCGTCGAGGACTCGACACCAGAAGTGTCCGACATAGACGTCGAATACGGTGACAAGGGAGAAATTGTTCATTCCTCCAAGAACCTGACGCAGAACCTTCCGGAACCGGACTTACCGGTACCTACTCTGTTCGACCTGTGCCACAGGGCCGCTGATGCCCTGTAGGTCACGTGGTCAGACCCCACACCTCACGAACAGGCAACGAGGCTGGCGGGAAGCTACTTCTACGCGAAGGCACCGACAACGTCGCAAAAAATGCCAATTTTTCCGGACTTTCTCATGGAACTCAAACGCTCCTGGGCGGAACCCAAGGCTCCCATCATGCTGCCATTGTCCCGACTCTTGGATGTCACGGGAATGGAGGCTCTGGGCCTCATCAGCGCACCCCCGATAGAGGAGTCTCTAGCGGCTCACCTTGCCCCCACAGCCACGGGGATGAAACTAGCGCTACCTAGCAGGGCCTGCCGCGCTTCAGAGAAACAACTCGAGAAGTGCTAGAAAGCCCAAGGCCTCGCGGCTCGCACAATGAATGCGTCGAGCATAGTGCAGGCGTACCTGGCAAAAAAACTACAGGATATCCAGGTAACAAAGGACGAACAGGACGTAACTGAGGCCATAGAAGAGGCCCGCCGTGCCTCTGACCTCGTGCTCAGCATGATGGGGACAGTAGCTATTTTCCAGGGCAAAGCAATGGCAGAAATAGTTGTCGCCCAACGCCATCTCTGGCTAACACTGTCGGACCTCCCGGAGAACCAGAGGTCCACTTTTCTACAGCACCCGATCGAGTCAACGGGACTCTTCGGGGGAGCCCTGGAACGTGTCCAGGCAAGGCTGGAACAAAGACGCAAACAAGCGGAAGCCCTCCGCGAGGGTTTGCCAAGGAAAAAATTTGCCCCACCAAAGGAAAACACGTGTGGTCTCCCACGAAAGAGACCCGCGGGGGACTGTGAGGCTTCTCAGTACCGTCCGAGTGCTGCTTCGACCTCCTCCTATGGAAACCAGTTTCAGACCTGATGAGCCAGGATGAACTGATAATTTTACAGGTTTGCCCGCCCACGAGGTACGGGAACCTAACTTTCTGATCCCAGTCTCTGCTTGTAAAAAACTACGAGGAGCTGGTGACATGTGTGCGTGCACCAAACATGACTCGCCTACTGTATATGTAAACAAAACAGACACTGTTTCAAACATGTACGAAAATAAAAGTACCAAAGCACAGACTGCCCTGGTTCTTGACTCGAGTCCCATTTTTTATAAAACCCAGACCACATGGTCAAACTATGAACCACAGCAAGATACACGAGATCCGCCAGAGACGGCCTGATCTCGCAATATCTTCTGTTGGGCCGAACAACCTGCTCGAAAAAGCGCGAGAGGGGTCAAAGGTTATCCCTTCGGCGCTGAAACACAAGGAGCAACAATTCAACATGCCATCCAGACTCAGCGCGCATGCGTAGCTTGGGAGGCGTGTCTACCAAATTATTGGGTCATGACAACAATATGCCACGGGCTCAAGTTGCAGTTCTCAAAGAGGCCGTGCTGTTTCTCAGGGGTGTTGCAATCTAAGATCAACCCTGCACGCGTACACGTGCTGAGGGAGGAAGTTTCAATGATGCTGCAAAAGGGAGTGATTAGTTTGGTCTCAGGACGCAAACTACACTCTGGCCACTACAGCAAGTACTTCCTGGTGCCCAAAAAGGACCGTTCCTTGAGACCGATTCTGCATCTCAGGATTCTCAATAAAATAATGAAAAATTTCAAGTTCTAGATGCTTACACTGCGGCAAGTTCTCCAGTCTGTGAGACCAGGAGACTAAGCATGTACAATGGATTTGAAAGACGCCTATTTCCATATAGGCGTGTGGAGGAGACACAGAAAGTTCCTCCATTTTGCGTTTGAAAGAAACGCTTTTGAATTCAAAGCCTTACCCTTCAGTTTAAAGACTGCTCCGCGTACATTTACTAAATGTCTGGATGCAGCCCTGACCCCTCTTAAGAATCAAGGACTCAGGGTCTTGAATTACCTGGACGACCTGCTAATTCTGGCTGGAAGCAGAAGGCAGGCATTGTCACACTCCTTTAAGGTGATCTCTCACCTGGAGTCTCTCGGTTTTCTTATAAACCTACAGAAACGCGATCTGACTCCGTCACAGGTTACCGTATTTCTGGGAGTACAGATTGACACTGTCCAATACAGAGCATGGCTCTCGAAGGAAAGAGTTTCCTCCATTCGCCATTGCCTGGGAAAATTTAAACTGGACCATCGGGTCCCTGTGAAAACATGCCAACGCCTGTTAGGCCTCTTGGCGGCAACTATTCCTTGTGTGCCACGTACATTATTGAAAATACGGGCCATACAGGTATGGTTAAACCAACAAATACAACCCGCTCTGCCTAACCAAGCAGAAAAGTTTAAGATAGACCCAGAGTGTCTAAAGGCCCTGGAACCTTGGAGAGATCTGTCCGCTTTCACGGAAGGGGTCTCACTGGGAAGGGTGTCATCCCATGTAGTCATCACGACGGACGCCTCAAAAACAGGATGGGGAGCGATCTGCAGAAACCAGAACGCCTGCGGCCTTTGGAACGAACAGGAAGCCAAATTACATATTAACTTCCTGGAATTGCTGGCCGTATTACTATCATTGAAATACTTCTTCAGTAAAGGTCTGGTTACTGGGCATCATATCCTGGTAAAATCAGATAACAGGACCACTGTGTTCTTCATCAACAGAGAGGGAGGGACGAGGTCCCAAGCCCTCCTCGATCTGACACGGAGGATGCTCACATGGTGTGCTCCACGAATCCTATCACTTAGGGCGACTCATGTCCCTGGTGGTTTGAATTATGGAGCAGATGCCCTTTCAAGAGGGCCTCTCTTGGCGTCGGAATGGAACCTGAACCCACGAATCGTGGAACAGGTATGGTCACGTTTCGGTAGAGCCTCTGTGGACCTGTTCGCTTGCAGAGCTAGCTCATACTGTGACCTTTACTTCTCCTTGAAGGAGACAGATGCTCCATTGGGGATAGATGCTCTGGCACATGATTGGCCAGCAGGGGTGCTCTACTATGCCTTTCCACCTGTCCCTCTGATCGGGGCAACATTGGAACGGGTACGTCAGGGAGCTCTCTCCTTGATTCTCATAGCCCCCAGGTGGCCACACAAACCATGGTTCCCGGAGTTGATCTCAATGTTGTCGGGGACACCATGGCAATTTCCTCATAGGGACCTACTGACTCAGGCACGTGGACAGCTTCTACACCCACGTCCGGGGTTGTGGTAACTCTCAGTCTGGCCTTTGAAAGGTACTGGCTGAAAGCCTAAGGCTTTGGTTGCTTTGACTCGACACAAGCAGTAATAACATTCACAAGGGTATCCCTTGATGTTTATGTTTTTTGCCTAGGAGATGTATAATGGAAAGGTTTCCCCTTTCCTTCACTGATCTCCAACATCAGGATGAGCTCCACTTGTCAGTCGTGCCGTAATAAATAAAAAAAAGAACATTGCTCCTCCTGTCCCTCAGAATGCTCAAAGGGAAACAGGAGTTGATGAGTACTCACACTACTGGAGCACGCTTAGGCTGTCTCTAATTGGTGTTTTATACATGGCCATGTGAGACATCATGGGGATGTCTCTCACATTTGGCTTTTTTCCTCTTGGCATCTGCTCTTTGCATCCCTTGTAGTAAGCAGCTCGGAGATGCCCATCTTTTAGGACGGAGGTTCTCACATGCATTTTGCTGAGCATTTCAAGGGTGTGAATGAATTACGTTCCCATAGCAAGTATGTTGCACCGAGAGACCAAACTGAAAGTTATGCACCATAACTCATGTTCCCCGAAGGAAGGGAACGAGGTGCAACATATCTGGCTCTTTCAATGCTAAAAGCTCGGTGAAGTGCAATTTTTGAGAAAGATGGACGGGCGTCGGTCGCTTAAATGCACAGAGGGCGGGGCCTCTGGCGCGACGCTGACGCCCATGCAGTAAAGGCGTGAATGTATTCCTTCAGGTAATCGTGTGGCGGTGCAATTCCCATAGCAAGTATGTTGCACCTTGTTTCCTTCCTTCAGGGAACATGAGTTATGGTGCATATGCCCAATGTGCCTTACTGCATATGCCACTTTTTGCCTCTACAACAACATCAACTACTACCTCATACATATACTGTGTACATTGACTCATACGCTGCTTTGCCACTTTGCAAATGTCAATGCTAGAAACCTTTAGTTTATTTTAGTTATACTTTTTATACTCTTTTTTTATACTAGTATGCAAAAACTCAGGACAATATTATGTTCATTAAATGTTTAATGTTTTAGTTTTAGAGTTGGTGTAAATTTTCATACTCTTATACCACTATGCAAAAAACTCAGGACAGTGTTAGGTTTACTATTTTATGCTTATGTCTATTATTATATGTTTCAGTGTTTCAATGTTTAGATGTTTACTGTTGCACCGAGGGACTGAGAGAAACGCAATTTCGGTCCTGTGTATGTCCTGCACTGTACATATTGCAGATCTGACAATAAAGTTGACTTTGACTTTGACTTTGATAACTTTCAGTTTTCCCTCGGTGCCCCCACTGGAGCCAAGCCTTGCGGAGGTGTTTGGGGCAAAAGCTTCCAGGATGGACCAGAAACCGGTGCTTCCTGGGAAGCACGACCAGACTGTGATCCAGCTCTCAAACAGAGCCCACCAGTGTTCGTTTCAGGCAGCAGTTGCAAATAGTAATATCGCCCTGCTTGCCTATCACATCTCAACGAGGCTGGAGGAAACAGACCTGCCAGAGGAGAAAGCTCTCTCTGCAAGACTGCTGATGTCATCCTGAACCTCTGCGCAATGGCCACAGTCTGTCTGTCCTGCACCGCCGCCTGGATGACGATGATCCAGAGGACAGCCTGGCTCCGCCTTGTCCCATCCATGCCTGAGAGGTTGCAGAAAGACTTGCTGGAAGGCCCAGTCATACCGGATGCGCTGTGTTGGCAAACTGCAGGACGTTGCTGGAGAAATCGCAAAGAAGCGAGGAGGTTTCTGAGACGGTCCGTCACCTGATGACGTCACAATCCTCCTCCTGTCGCCCCGTCGGTTGGAGAGACCGTCGTGGCCAGTGACAACAGCAACGGCGCTCCACATCTGCAGCAGCAGCTCCCCGCTCCAACCCCCCCCCAGCGGAGAACAGCTGCATTCCACACGTCAGCCATGGACGGCTCAACGTTTTACCAGGGGCCGCCAGCAGACGCAGCCCAGGAACAGTCAACATCAGGGCCCGCGGCAGAGGCAGCCCAAGAAATGACTCCTTGGGGGAATGTGTGTGTGTGGAGCTTTGTGTTTTGAAATAAAACAAAAACATCTCTCAGAGAGCAAATCCTCACCTTCTTCCAGCCTGCTTGTCAGTCCAACTGACCTCACAGCGGCCTCTCTGTGTCACACATTCCCCACAAATGACGAGCCGGCTTCCTCTAAAGAACTGTTTACGAGGCGTTGCAGTTCGATAAATGTTACAAAGCATTTCTCTTTCACGTCAGTTGAATCTGATGGCTGCCGTGTGCAGACGTGCGGATGGACGCTGCACTTCACGTGAGTCTTAGTTCAAGCTATTCAAACTATTCAATTCTCAAAACAATCAAAAACGGGTTAAATTAATATAGTCTATTAACTCACTTTATTGTGGGTTTCATGCCGTGGACCTTACGGACTGCTGGAACCGTGTGAACCAACATTCTGGGCATTGGATCCTGTGGGCGTTGGCCGTTGGGTAGCGGCCAGGTGGCGGACTGCACTCGAGAGGCAGGTGGACCTCGTCGCTGGTGTCGGCTTTCGGCTGTCAAGCCGTGGGGCTACAGCTGCTGGGACGAGGTGAGGCGGTGCAGGAGGATATCGCCGTTGGATCTGCGTTCCTGTGGGGGCCGATCTGCTGCCGTGATTCTCTAAGCGTTTTAGCTACAGGATAATTTCCGGGAGTCTGACTCGCGGCGTCTGCTGGTCTGTGGTGGAGAGCGGCTCTGGATTAACGTCTGTAGGGATATCGCAGCGGTCAGTTTTGCTGACCGTACAATATTCCAGATGATAGATTGATCGATCAGGTTTTCACCTGACAAACTTATCATCAATATTCACGAGTTCTCTCTTTTTAGATTAATACCTATAATTCTATGACTTGGAGGTGAGAATGTAAAGACATGAAACGTCAATTTATGAACTTAATCATTTAATTAACAAATCATTAAATTACATCACACATTTGTACATGTTTGGATTGATCAAATTTCCTATACCTTAACTATCGACAGATTTAAATTTTGAACAGACAAGTAAAAGATGACATTACTTCTTCTGCAGGTACTCTTAACTTAGTTTGTTGCTGACAACAGATATAAAGTTTAAAGGGAAGTTTTTAGCATAAGAAGGAGGAAAGTTGGAAAAGAGGGGGTGAACTATCTTGAATGTTTATGACCAGAACATGACACGTGCTCCGTGCGGTCTCCAGCTGGACGTATCTGTGTGCAAACAATCAGCGAATTTACCTTTGACGGTCTGCAAAGAGCAATCAGGTCCTTGAAGTCCGATGAGGTCAGTCAGTTTACCTTGCAGCTTCTCACATCCGCCTTTGGCCCACTGAAGTAACGGCAGTCTGGTTGATTTTCAGAATAAAGAATTCCTTGAAGGAACCTCATTCAGATAGAACTTAGAGTTCAAGTGCGTTTACAGCAGTCTTGCTATTAACTCGGCTGTTGAACTGGACCGTTGACGCTTGGTCCAAGTTCTCAGCTTCAAAGAGAAAGTCAATTCATGTCAACTTTCTTCCAGCAACTGAAGAGAGAAGTAAGATGTGAAGGTTTTAACCGAGACGTGCCCCAGAAAACGTGTTATTTTCTGATTGGCAGGATGGCATCAGAAGTTGAATGTGAGAATCACATCAACACGTTGAAAAGGGGTCAAAAGATTAGTTTGTCAGAAAGATAAAGTGTTAGTTTCAGATGCCAGCATTTTATGATAAAACTGATTCCTTTGCCTTAACACTTTAAGCAAAATACTGTTGGTTTGATTAAAAACAACGTCATTAAGCATCACATATAGGACCTATTAATGATAAAAGCAAAAACAGATATTATTCATCTGGATTTTTAAACAGGGCAAAAACAAAAAGTCTTTGGGTGTTGAGATTGTCCTGAGCTCAAACTAAAATGGGATAAACAGTGTCACTGAATCTTCACTGCAGGTTTGAGAAGAGAGATCCTTCATGAATAACATTTTGAAATAACATTTGCTATTCAGCATGAATTAAACAGTTTGACTATCAAACATTGGATTCAGTAATGCTTATACTGTACAAGTAACAAGGTTATTCATTTGATGACATTTGAATTAACACAATTAAAGGAAGTCTCTGGGTGACTTATTTGTATTTTGATTCAAATTAAAGTAATAATAATAATAATCCGAGGCCATGGTCTTGAGCCGGAAAAGGGTAGCGTGCCCTCTCCGGGTCGGGGAGGAGGTCCTGCCCCAAGTGGAGGAGTTTAAGTATCTCGGGATCTTGTTCACGAATGAGGGAAAACTGGAGCGTGAGATCGATAGGCGGATAGGTGCAGCGTCCGCAGTGAAGCGGGCGCTGTACCGGTCTGTCGTGGTGAAGAGAGAGCTGAGTCAAAAGGCAAAGCTCTCAATTTACCGATCGATCTACGTTCCCACCCTCATCTATGGTCATGAGCTTTGGGTTATGACCGAAAGAACAAGATCTCGGATACAAGCGGCTGAAATGAGTTTTCTCCGCAGGGTGGCTGGACTCTCCCTTAGAGATAGGGTGAGAAGCTCAGTCATCCGGGAGGGACTCGGAGTAGAGCCGCTGCTTCTCCACATCGAGAGGAGCCAGTTGAGGTGGCTCGGGCATCTGGTTAGGATGCCTCCTGGACGCCTCCCTGGTGAGGTGTTCCGGGCATGTCCCACCGGGAGGAGACCCAGAGGAAGACCCAGGATACGCTGGAGGGACTATGTTTCTCGGCTGGCCTGGGAACGCCTTGGGATTCCCCCAGAGGAGCTGCTCCAAGTGGCTGGGGAGAGGGAAGTCTGGGCCTCCCTACTTAGGCTGCTACCCCCGCGACCCGACCCCGGATAGGCGGAAGAAAATGGATGGATGGATGGATGGATTAAAGTAATAAAAGTGTTATTCTCCCTTCAGGAGTTAACTCCCAGAAAAGGTCATCACTGAGAACGATCAGAGACCACGGTGTGTCCATTACAGTCCCCCCTTTTGGAAGTCATCACCTGTCCATTGGGATGAGTTCCAACACGAAAGGATACCACGAAATGTCTTTGATCTTGATGTAATCCAGCAAGTGGAAAATTAAAATCAAAATTATAATCCCATAAAGTTTTTGGAAATTCCATACTGTTCATAGGTAATCCTATAGCGGAAAGCTTTTAATCCTTTGGAAAACAAAGTCTTATAATCCACAGCGGTAATTCCACAGTGGTAATTCCATATCGGTTAGAGTTGTTGAATTCATCAGCAACAATTGTTTTACTCAACATGTAGAGGGGATCCCTTGATTGATGCAGAGAAGGCAACCCTTGGATGAAGGTTGAAGACCAACGTTGGAGTTGCAGGTCCCCACATCAAAGGTTGAAGGCTGGTTGGTTTCCAGTCTGTGCCACTCTGGTTCTATGTGTCATGCATTTATGTGGTTTTAGGTGGGCTTATGATTGGGATTTTACATTAAGCCTTACCTATATGCAGCTGGTATGTAAGCTATCATGGTTTAGATCAGCTATAATTACCAAGTAAGGGGTGGAGCATGCATCAAAAGTTAAATATAGGGATCTACGACTATAGACGGTTCAGGAGGGCTTCTGTAACGAAGGCCCCTTTATCCAAACTATTCCTCCATTCATAACTTAGCTTAAAGCTAAACTAAAATAGAAAAAGAAAATATAGTTTGGTTTAAATATCTGTTGTCCTTTTAGACGACTACGTAGGATTTGGTATTCCCTATGAATTTCGAAGTCTATGGCGAGACTCATCAAAAATGAATAGATTAATCTAGAATAGAATCGATCGAATCGGTTCAATTTAGACATTGTGTCGCGCTCCTGCCACGTGGCCCCCTAGTGGGTGTTCCTTTGCCTGCGGGCGTGCTTGGGGCCCTCACTATCTGGGGTTGGGCGCTTGGGCGTTTGTCGGCTCGGCCTGGTGGCTGCCTGGTGGGGCTCTTGTCCTCTGGTCCTGTCGGGTCTGGGCCTGAGGGGTGGACGTCCCGGGTGCCCGGGCCTCGGTGACCAACCCTGGGGCTACGTCAGTGCAGCGGGCTCCGGCAGAGGCCTGTGAATTTGTCGCGGTTGACCCCGGGGGTCATTGTGTGTGGTCGCTGGTGGGGTTCGTCCGGTTCTTCCCCTTGGTCGGATCTGGGGAGTGGGCGAGTGGCTCGTCCTGTTCGGGTGGCCCTGGGGACTCTGGGCTCGGGGTCCTTCCTGGCGTCTTGGGCTTTGATCGCTCCTTCGTCTGCCTCGGGCTTTGGGGGGGCGGATCTCTGATGCTTCACAGTCGCTACTAAATGTTCTATTGGAGGAACCTTATTCACTTATGCATGCTCACAACCACACACAAATGGATGCAGGGATGTATATGTAGATATATGCAGATATGTAGATGGGTATATGAATGAATATAAATGTATATGTATGTATACTGTATATATATTTGTAGGTATGGGTATGTGTATTTATAGAAATCTACTGCTAGGTCATGAATATTGTTAGTCTTTATGCATGTATGTTTCGTTGCTGTGTTCTTTCATGTGCTTTGCAGGATTGCGGACGGAGGTTGGGTGTGTTTGCCTTGTGCTCTTTTTGTGGATAATTGTTGTTTTGTTGTCTTACTTTCTCTTTTCTTTCTCTATAAAAAACATATTGGAGTGAGAGGATGGCTATAAGGTGAGAAGGGAAGCCATCTATAAATGGAAAAAAATAATAATTGTGAGACAAGTGTAGTTTATGTTACCTAAAGTAGCTTTAAACTACATTGACTCTTCAATGACTGAGGTTTAACTAAATGAAACAGCATGTTGGCATAGTGTTACGACCGTATGAGGGCCAAAACATACTTAAAGGACACTGGACACAAGAAAAGGTTTAAATGATATTTTATTAACTAAAATTAAGAGCCTCCAGGCGGTCAGGGTCCTCTCAGGCTTCTCCCACCCGTCTGGAGCGCCTTCTCCTGCTCAGCGTCCTTAAAGAAACAAAAATAAATTAAAAAGAGAAAGTTCAAAGGATTGTAGGACAAGTGGGTGCGGCGGAAAAGAACAAAACGCCACCTGAGCCGACCCAATCCTATACAGGACCGCCGAATCTTCCCAGGCGACGATCTACCTAGCCAAAAATACCTCTAAATAAACCAAAAAAGCGATAACTGAACTACCGACACCCACACAGTCAAAAGTATCAAATAAATGGAGAAAAAATATGGAAACAGTCTCTCACTCTGTTTCACATTAGCTGTCCCCCTCCTGGGCAGCTGCTCAGACGCTTCCCTTCAGCATCTGACAAAAAAGAAGAGTCAACCAGAGTACAGCAGTCCAAAACCACACTCTATTTTAGCTAGAGTCACACAAACTCTCAAAGAGCTTAAATACTCACAACTCTTGATTTTAGCAACTAGTCCTGAAACCAGTGCCAGGCCTTAAGGGCCTATTTCAGCTCCAACAGGAGCAAACAACAACAATCTGAGAGGGTGGAGATCTCTCAGAATTGTTTGGTTACCTGACAGTGTCCTCAGCAGTTCCAGTGAACCCTCAGCTGAATTTCACACCATCCAGAAGACTTCAATAAGCCACCACTCGTTCATCAAGCCTGTCTTGGTACAACGAGTCTCCACTAGATTACTCTTAACTTCACACAACTCTAGTAAGCACTAGAGCTGTTAAAAGAGCACCCTTGCTCTACAAGAGCTGTTTAAAGAGCCCCCAAACCTCAAGAGCTTTACCTCAAGAGCTTTAGCTCACACAAAGTAGCATGAGAGCTCAACACTCAGTGATCAGAGTGGGTGGAGAACACTCTGGAACACAAATAGGCAGCAAGACAGCTACCTTAATCAAAACTTGGTTTACCTTCAGCAGGCTCACAAGTTGCTCCAACAAGCACCCTTGCTTGTGTCCACCAAACTCAGTTAGCAATCTCACAATCCATTGCTCTAAGCAAAGGCTCCACCCTGCACCAAACACAGCATGTCAGCTTTATAGGCAGGACCTGCAGGTGAACAGCAGCTCTGCCCAATCAAGCTTGATTTAAGTGAGAAGAGAAAAAAAGGTGAGTTCTTCATTGAATCAGCAGGCTGCAGCAGTTTGCAGCCATGATAAATAAAAACAAGAATGTTTAAACTACTACATTCCCCAGGGTGCATAAAACATAGTTAAATCCATTTAAGTCTTTAAAGCTCCCCTGACATCTTTTAACTTTCCATAAAATGGCACAACATATATATATATATATATATATATATATTAAGATTGACCTCTGATCGTTTTTGCTAAAACAATGTTAAATTAATTAAAATTCCTCTCAAAAATAGTTTAAAATTAGCGCCGTTTTTTTTACATGATAAATACGGATTTTCCCGTCGCGTGATTATGACGTCAGAAACAGACTCGCCTCAAATGCGCACATTGAATACAATGGACGAAGATACAAACGCGATCCGTCCAATTTAGCCATTTAAAACTTTATATTTTAGCGGTTTGTCTTCAGAGAAGCCAAAGTTATTTCGAGTAAACAGCAGGTTATAATTTTTTTTCTGCTGCTGCTGGTTTTTGTAGACTTTTCACTTCAGGAAGTGAGCAGCTGTGTGATGACTTACACCCGCTGCAAGTTGAGAGGCAGAAGGAATTCTACAACATCCAAATCGTTTCCACAACACTGAAATGGTAATATATTAGTTAATGTTTCTAATAATTATTCAACATTCAATTTACTGTATAGTTTAAAAAATTAGTCCCTTTTAAAATATCTGTTAAATATTTTAATGTTTATTCTAACATACGTTCTGAAAAACATCATTCATATTTCCAGTTGAAATTTGCATGTTTACATGCACTAAATGTTCACTAAAAATAAAAATAAAATGTTTATATGTCAATCATTAAATTTAAAAATAAATTTATATCAAATACCGTCAAAAAACATAAATTTCCATAGCTGTTTTAATAAAAATATCAGTTTGTGTTTTCAGGTTTCCAGGTCTCCAGTCCATCACCTGAGGCTCTTCCTGTTGAACCACAACTAGTACAACCCAGACTTTCACATCACAGCAGGTAAGATTGCATCAACAAAAAGAATAGTACTCAACAATATTCTTTGATGTAAATCTGTTGATTTTCTGTGGTTCTGATGAGGGAAGTGACAAAGTGGATGCAGCATTCAGCCCATAATGGACCCAGGAGACAGATGTCCTCTACGTCCAGACCTACAACACCTGGACATCCAGGAGGGTGGACGAGGAGGTGGTGGAGTCTGAAGAAGTGTACAAGCAGCAGGATGAGGAGAAACTAGACAGATGTCCTCTGCGTCCAGACCTACAACACCTGGACATCCAGGAGGGTGGACGAGGAGGTGGTGGAGTCTGAAGAAGTGTACAAGCAGCAGGATGAGGAGAAACTAGACAGATGTCCTCTGCGTCCTCCAGACCTACAACACCTGGACATCCAGGAGGGTGGATGAGGAGGTGGTGGAGTCTGAAGAAGTGTACAAGCAGCAGGATGAGGAGAAACTACCCATACGGAAAAGATATATATAAATTTTATAAAGTTTTTATATGTTTTGTTTGAAACTTATATTTTTTGTATAATGCATTGAAACCAGGTATAAGATCCTTAGTAAATTTGTATAAAATGAAACATATATAATTTGTATACTTATAAGAACAATATATGACAGTAATTTCACATATAATATCCTTAGTAGGAAAATGTACTATTGAACTTACCGGTATATGGGGGTTAGAGCGAGGAGGTGTGGCCAGGACTGTGACATGCAGCTAGCATTAGCATAATGTATGCAACATGCTAGCTGCATGTCACGGTCCTGGCCACACCTCGTGACATGCTAGGTGGAGGACTTTTCACCCCCTCCTGAGTGGTAAATTGATATTAGCAACATAGGCTAATGTTCAAAGCAGTAACAATTGTCATATTTGTTAATGTTAAACTATCTCAAGTAAGACATATGTATCCAAATTATACTAAAGCAAAAATAACCTCTTTCAACAGGTGCACCTGTGGTCACTGCAGCTTCCTTTCCCCTATAGAAAACGTGTGTTGTAGGGAGACGCCAAAGGTATAACTATGGATTATTTAGCACTTCCTCAAGCCCTAATAAATATACAATATAAATAAACACAACAATAAACCTGGTCTTGAGTACACAGTGCACTTTTATTGTCTTAAAAGCATTTCTCAACCTGGACCTGGGCTGTGAATTACTATGGGTATACATTACCAGTAAAAGCACACACAAACTTACCTCAAATTAAAAAAAATAATTGTAAAAAATCTAAACTTTATTCATGTTTCACACCACCTTGAGTTCAAATTAATTTTTACATA
Source organism: Garcialebias charrua (assembly GCA_038048925.1). Classification (NCBI taxonomy): domain Eukaryota; kingdom Metazoa; phylum Chordata; class Actinopteri; order Cyprinodontiformes; family Rivulidae; genus Garcialebias; species Garcialebias charrua. The sequence goes on from JBBPBX010056507.1 coordinate 14,697, forward strand.
GTAAATGTGTTACAATGTAATGCGGATAGTAGGGGTGTAACGATACACAAAATCACGAGACGAGACGAGAAAATTACAGATCTCGCGAGAACGAGACGAGATTTTAACATTAGTTCAAGAAAACTTCAAAGATCGGTTTTATGCCGCAAAAAGGCTTTTATTCTGTTTTAACATGTATTACAAACCCAACTGATGTCTTCATTTTACTGATTGAATCTCCTTAGACCTTAGAACGTTCAACTTTGTTTAAAAAAAATAGATATTCACGCAGGACTTTCCAAAAATTGAACATAAATATCCGCATCAGCACTGAATCTGCAGCCGTCACTCACCAGTAGGGGTGTAACGATACACAAAACTCACGAGACGAGACGAGAAAATCACAGATCTCGCGAGAACGAGACGAGATTTTAACATTAGTTCAAGAAAACTTCAAAGATCGGTTTTATGCCGCAAAAAGGCTTTTATTCTGTTTTAACATGTATTACAAACCCAACTGATGTCTTCATTTTACTGATTGAATCTCCTTAGACCTTAGAACGTTCAACTTTGTTAAAAAAAATAGATATTCACGCAGGACTTTCCAAAAATTGAACATAAATATCCGCATCAGCGCTGAATCTGCAGCCGTCACTCACCAGTGTTGCCAGATTGGGCGGTTCACCGCGATTTTCCTTCTGACTTTTGCGGGTAAAGAGTGCTTTGGGTGGGTGGGACTCTATCTGGCAACACCGGTCACACCGGTGTTTACACGCGTGTCTTTACATTCGGGGCAGCGTCGGCAGCGCCGGGACCCTCCATCAATGTAGAGGCGTCTGCGGGCGGCACCGGGACCCTCCATCAGTAGTTGGGGCGTCTTCTATAGCAACTTCATCCGGCGAAGCCATGCTGTCCGTGACGCTGACTTGCTAGGGGCTCTGCTAGCGCTAGCATTAGCATCTCGCGAGACAACGTTACCTCTCAACGAGAGATATCGCGGGAGTTTAATATCGCGAGATCTCGTACAACGAGATCTCGTTACATGCCTACTCACCAGTGTTGCCAGATTGGGCGGTTCACCGCGATTTTCCTTCTGACTTTTGCGGGTAAAGAGTGCTTTGGGTGGGTGGGACTCTATCTGGCAACACCGGTCACACCGGTGTTTACACAAGTGTGTCTTTACATCCGGGGCAGCGTCGGCAGCGCCGGGACCCTCCATCAATGTAGAGGCGTCTGCGGCACCGGGACCCTCCATCAGTAGTTGGGGCGTCTTCTATAGCAACTTCATCCGGCGAAGCCATGCTGTCCGTGACGCTGACTTGCTAGGGGCTGCTAGCATTAGCGACTCGCGAGACAACGTTACCTCTCAACGAGAGATATCGCGGGAGTTTAATATCGCGAGATCTCGTACAACGAGATCTCGTTACACCCCTAAAAATAAACTCTCCCATAATTACTGTAGGTTTTATTTTCAATATTACAGTACATAGAAATAAAATGGGACCCCAATGATTCCATTAGTCTTCTTTTGCTCTGAATTTATATTTCCTATTAAAGCCCAACACCCACCATGTTTTCAAATTGCATCGCCATTAATATTTATTAGTTTATTTAAAAATAATACAGGAGCGTTTACTTATATTGTGGAGAAATAACACTAAATGTGTTATTTCATGATTTATAGCAGATTTTAGCATGCAGCTCCGGGAAAATCTGCCCCTCTCCATATATGGGCATTCACAAGGGCATTCACGTCACCAAAGTGACGCCTTGGAGTTACAGGCGAGCGAGCGAGGAAAAGAAAAAGGAAGCATTTTTAAATATTCCCTAAAGCTGCCTGTGTTGTGTTGATTAATCCTGCTGTCGCTCACTCATATTCTGAGCGAGCATCCACTTAGACATACTAGTTTAATTCGTTTGATCGCGACAAATTCATTCATTTCCGCATCGACTTTTTATTCTCTCCCCCCCGTGATCAGAAAGGCAGCCAGCCTCGCAGCTGAGCTCTGCCCGCGCGTGTGCTTCCCGACCCCGTATCAAGGCTGACGAGAGCAGATACAGTACATACACTCGAGGGAGCAAATTACACCGGCATGAGGAACTTCAAAGGTGACCAAAGGAACGAGGAGCCAGAGACCGCGCGGCTCGCGGCTCGCTCCTCAGGGGCAGAATGAATGAGAGCAGCAACAGGTCCGCAGCGGTGTTATAAAATAAATAATAAATAAAATCAGAGCGCTGGTCCACACACAAATGCACAAGGAAATATGCAGGAAATATGCAGTTTTAACTACCACTCTCTCTCATAAACCTCCATGGAAACTCACTCCTACCTTCTGCCTTCTGGGTGGAGATCATGTAACAAAAGGCATGACCCTTCGGGACTCTTCGGCCAGGTTTCCGGATTCATTCGGGAGTGGGTTTTTTTTTTTTTTTTTTTTTTAACCCTCGCCTGGCCCAAATGCAAAAATGAAAATAGACCTAATAATAAATTACTGTAATTGTACAATATGGTGAATTGTTAGTGTCATGGTGGGTGTTGTCCTGTAAAAGTGGAATCTATCTTGTCCAGTAAGGTTGTATGCAAAACTTCTAGAATAGTGAATCCCCTTTGGACAAAACTTTGACACAATGTGACAACAATTTGGGTTTTATGCTGGTGAAGATTCTCAGTCGTCCAGGACATGATGAAATCAAAAAAGGCGTTCAATACAGAACAACTGGACTTTATTTGTAGCAAACAAGACGTTTCGCTTCTCATCCGAGGAGCTTTATCAATTAGTGAGGAGACAGTGAGAGGGCGAAGTTATAACAGGATAATCCATAGACACGCACCAACATATGTAAATTGGAAACTAACACCAAGTATCCCAAGTATGTGGGGGTGTTAGTTTCCAATTTACATATGTTGGTGCATGTCTATGGATTATCCTGTTATAACTTCGCCCTCTCACTGTCTCCTCACTAATTGATAAAGCTCCTCGGATGAGAAGCGAAACGTCTTGTTTGCTACAAATAAAGTCCAGTTGTTCTGTATTGAACGCCTTTTTTGAATTTGGGTTTTATTTTGTACAATGAAAGGCAGTAGTGATAACAGTACATAGTGTTGTCCATACAGCCTTGTTCTACCAGCAGAGCATGTGTCTAAACAACTTTATCAATATCAACAGGATTTCAAAAATGTTGATTGCAACTGTTAACATAAGTCGCACAATTTCTGTGAATTTAATTTTTAGTTTTTTGCCAGTTCTTTAAATTTTCTATAAGCTCGACCAAAGCCGTAAGGCAGATTGGAAACTTGTTTGACACTTGAATGTTGCCACTGTTTTCCTCGTGTCATTCAGATTTTCCCAGGCATGTTTGTAAACATCTTCAAGAACGTCTTCACAGCAACGAGAGGTGATAAAACGCTGGACCAAGTCTACACAAATGTAAAGGGGGCGTACACGGCGAAGACACACCCAGCGATCGGAGCTTCCGATCACGACTCTCTGATCCTGGCACCAAGACAACTCCCCCCACTCAGGCGCTCCAAGCCGGAACAAAGAGAGATAAGAATCTGGAGTCAAGATAGTTCCCCCATGTTGAGAGACTGTTTTGAGAAGACAAACTGGTCTGTTTTCAGAGAAGCAGCTACTGAAGGAAGTTCAGTGGATATGGAACTCTATGCTTCCTCAGTCCTGGGCTACATCAGTACATGCTCTGAAAATGTATCCATAAGAAAATATGTTAAATCCTACCCGAACCGGAAACCCTGGTTAAATAAAGAAGTTCACGCCTTGCTAGCAGCCAGGGACACTGCATTCAAGTCAGGAGATAAAGAGGAGCTGAGAAAGAGCAGGAATGAACTGAAGGATGGCATTAAGAAGGCCAAGGCCACGTATGCACAGAGGATAGAGGGACAGTTCACCTCACAAGACCCACGGAGCATGTGGAAGGGTATTAAATGCATAACAGATTACAAAGGCAAGAACAAACAATGCCCCAGGGACCCATCTCTGCCTGATGCCCTCAATAAGTTTTATGCACGTTTTGATGATCCAAACAGACCAGCTAGCACCAGACTCACCTCATCACCAGATGAAGAGCATCTCAGGGTGTCCGCAGCAGAAGTGAGAGGCAGTCTCAGAAAGATTAATCCTCATAAAGCAACCGGACCAGACAACATCCCAGGGAAAGTTCTGAAGGAATGTGCGGACCAGCTCTGTGAGGTGCTGGCTGACATCTTCACCACCTCACTTGCACTGGAGTCAGTTCCCACCTGCCTGAAGACCGCGACCATCATCCCAGTCCCAAAGAGCTCCACAGTGACTGGTCTGAATGACTATAGACCAGTGGCCCTCACCCCGATAGTCGCTAAATGTTTTGAGAAACTGGTCATGTCCCACATCAAGGCAACCGTCAACATCAACGAGGACCCTCATCAATACGCATACCGTGAGAACCGATCAACAGAGGACGCCATTTCTTCCGTGGTCCACACTGCTCTCACCCACCTGGATCAGAAGGACTCATACGTGCGTCTGCTCTTTGTGGACTTCACATCTGCCTTCAACACCATGATCCCCCAAACTCTGATAGACAAACTATCTACACTTGGACTAAGCCCCTCTATTTGTAACTGGGTACTAGACTTCTTAACAGACAGACCACAGTCCGTGAAGATCCACAACTTCTCCTCCTCCACCATAACCCTCAGCACTGGCTCTCCTCAAGGATGTGTGCTGAGCCCCCTTCTGTTCACTCTGCTCACATATGATTGTACAGCCACACTTCCAGGCTGTCATATTGTTAAGTTTGCAGATGATACAGCGGTGGTGGGATGCATCACAAACAATGATGAGTCCAGCTACAGACAGGAGGTGGAACATCTGGAGAGCTGGTGCAAAGAGAATAATCTTCACATGAATGTGAAGAAGACAAAGGAGATGATTGTGGACTTCAGAAGGAACAAACACACCCACGCCCCACTGAAAATAGGTGGGTCTGCAGTGGAAGTGGTCTCCAGCTACAAATACTTGGGTGTACACATGAATGATAACCTCAGCTGGAGCAACAACACCACCAGCCTGATCAAGAAAGGTCATCAGAGACTCTACTTCCTCAGACGGCTGAGACGTGCTGGTCTGAGCAGCCCAGTTCTCACCTCGTTCTACAGGTGTGCAGTGGAGAGCGTCCTGTGCTCCAGCATCAACGTGTGGCATGGAGGCTGCACAGTTGAAGAGAGGAAAGCTCTACAGAGAGTGGTGAAGGCTGCACAGAAGTCTGTTGGAGTCAGTCTCCCCACCATCACAGACATTTACACCTCTAGATGCAGGAAAAGAGCCACCTGCATCATGAAAGACCTCACTCATCCAGCACACTCACTCTTTGCCCCACTCCCCTCAGGACGGAGGTTGAGGAGCATCAAGTGTAGAACCACTAGACTGAGGAACAGCTTCTACCCTGAGGCTGTTAGACTCATGAATAAATAAAAATAAAATAAAAAATAAACACTGCAAAATATCACATTGTGCTGATGCTGATCTGTTTTCTTGTTGCTGTGTTCATCTGTGTTCATCTGTGACCATCTGCTCATACAAACTCATGTTCGTGCCGCTGTTTATTCCCACTATATTAGGCTTAGTGTATTAATAGTTGATGTTTTTCTTAGTTAATTCTAGATGTTATTACTGTTTTTCTCTTGCATTTGTTGTTGGATGTAACTGGGACCCCGTGTACATAATCTCGTTTTCATCACATGTACCACATGCGGTGCAAATGACAATAAAGACTCTCTGACTCTCTCTGACTCTAAACCACCTACAGTATTTTATCCTTACATATCAAATACTTTGCAAAGAATTAATAATAATAATAATGATGAATTCAATTTATAATGCACTTTTCATTAATAAAAATCTCAAAGTGCTACAAAGTGCAACAAAAGCAAAAATCAAATAAAACAAGTAATAAAATCAAGTAAAATCAATAATAATATCAACTAAGATCAAAGACAAAATCATGTGGAGGCAGAATAGGCCTGCTTAAAAAATAAATAAATAAATAAAACAAGTGATAAAATCAAGTAAAATCAATAATAATATCAACCAAGATCAAAGATAAAATCATGTGGAGGCAGAATAGGCTTGCTTAAAAAGAAAAGTCTTTAAGCCGTTTTTAAAGTCAACCAGTGACTGTGGAGCTCTCAGGTAGTCAGGGAGGGAGTTCCATAGGCGGGGGGCAGCCACACAGAATGCCCGGTCTCCCATGGTCCTTAATTTGGTTCGTGGAATGTGAAGTAGATTACTGTTCTGTGATCGTAGAGACCGGGTGGATGAATATGGTGCAAGAATGTCCTTTAGATAGTCAGGTGAAGTTCCGTGTAAGCATTGATGTGTAATGAGAGCAGTTTTGTACTGAATTCTGTAGGTGACAGGAAGCCAATGGAGGTTATGGAGAATGGGTGTAATATGTTCAAATTTACGAGCTCTCAACAAAATCCTTGCTGCACTGTTTTGAATATATTGAAGCTTCTGAAGATTTTTGCCAGGGATTCCAATAAACAGGGAGTTGCAGTAGTCGAGCCTGGAGGAGACAAAGGCATGGACGAGTTTCTCAGCATCAGAAAAAGTCAGAGATGGGCGAAGTCTGGAGATGTTTCAAAGATGGAAGAAGCAGGTTTTAAACAGATGCTTAATGTGATTTTCAAATGTAAGATGAGAGTCCATTTTTATTCCAAGATTTGTAACAGAGGTGGAGAGGGGGATGTCTTGTCCAGAGAAGGAGATTGTTGTTAAAGTTGATGATTAAACTAGAGGTTATTCAATTAATTCAGCTTCTTACAGTGATAAGTTTTGTGAGTTGTCTTTCCAAAGAGTCATGTAGTGGAAACTCCCAGCACAGGTAAATCTACATCATGTCTCTGGTATCTGTTCAGAAGCAGTCAGTAGGAGATCCTTTAGGTTATGAGGTGGGGACCGCATGAATTGGACTAGTTTGTCCAATGAAGCCTTGAGAATTTTAAAGCTAAATCACTTGTTACTTGTTCTTGTATACCTCAAAACCATCCTTGTGATGTGTCAGGGTGCTTTAAGAGGCTTTAAGTTCAAGTATCTTTATTGTCATTTGCATCACATGTGGTACATGAGGTGGAATGAAATTTTGTACTCAAGATCCCAGTTACACCAAAAATAGCCAAAATATGAAGTATAAAAATAAACAGAGGTTTATTTAAGCAAATACTGCCTTCAGATAACACTGGTCTTATGATATTGATGTCAAAGGTGCATGTTTGAGTAATATCTACTTCATTGGCTGGACCTTAGGTTTTCCTATAGTGCTCTGGGCATAGGCGTAATTTACACGGGGGATGGGGGGGTTTTGACCCCCCCAATAATTTGATCCGGTCATTTCAACCCCCCCAATAAAATGACATCATTTCGTCATTATACATATCTTACATCAATAATTGATTTTCTTTATTCATTCAAATTTTTTAGTAAAATTGCTGCATGTTTTTAACAAACTCCCTGAGGACTGACCCCCTCCCCTGCAAATAATTTGGTATCACCCATCTCACCGGCTACAGGAAGTCACGTGAGTCACGGAGCTGCTCATGAAGTTGCCCAGAAGTTTCTACATGCATGTGTCCGAAAAAGGCCTCCTTTGGTCGGACTGATTACTCTGGCTGCCCGCTCCCTGCTATGGATGAACAGGTAGCTGTTTTTGTTTGCAAGATACCACTCATAAACCACACCGCGGATTTTTAAATCCAGCTGATTTCACATTTGGTTCAGCTCAGGAGCCCGTCTGCTGTAGTGAGGTAAGAAATATATTTTTTAAGCGTTTATTTAACTAAATTTAAAGAAAGAAAGCTCCGGTTTGACCCGCCTGGCGCCTGCATAAAAATCAGCGAACTTTTTTTTTTAATCCAGCTGATTTGAACATTTCGTTAAACTCAGGAGTACGTCTACTATCACCCATAAGTCAGCGAAGAAATACTGTATATTTTTAAGCGTTTATTTAGCTAAATTTAAAGAAAGAAAGAGTCCGGTTTGACCCGCCTGGCGCCTGCATAAAAATCAACGA
>JBBPBX010056508.1:0-15086 GCA_038048925.1 Garcialebias charrua
TTAATATTTTTTCTGACAGTTCAAATGAACATATTGTTTGAAAAAAAGGATAACAATGAACCAAGTGTTTCTGTAGTTATGTGTAAATAAAGTTACAGTAGTACACTATATTATCTGTTAGTGTTGAGTTATTCTTTGTGAGAATATTTGTGTATCTGTTTTAATTTCATTCGTTCATCTACAACTCACAGCTCGTACTTTAGTAAAAACAAAATTGGTGAATGTTGAAAAAAACATTTTATTAAAATAAAACCATCCCATATTATCAAATAAATGAAAACCTCTGGGGAAACATTAATATGAACAGATTATCAAAAAAAATTGAGTTTAAAAAATATCAGCAAGTGGTGTTTGACTTCATCAGCTCTGTAAAAATGACTCCAACACCTCCTCGTCCACCCTCCTGTCCAGGTGTTGTAGGTCTGGACGCAGGGGACATCTGTCTAGTTTCTCCTCATCCTGCTGCTTGTACACTTCTTCAGACTCCACCACCTCCTCGTCCACGCTCCTGGATGTCCAGGTGTTGTAGGTCTGGACGCAGGGGACATCTGTCTAGTTTCTCCTCATCCTGCTGCTTGTACACTTCTTCAGACTCCACCACCTCCTCGTGCACGCTCCTGGATGTCCAGGTGTTGTAGGTCTGGACGCAGGGGACATCTGGGTCCATTATGGGCTGAATGCTGCATCCACTTTGTCACTTCCCTCATCAGAACCACAGAAAATCAACAGATTTACATCAAAGAATATTGTTGAGTACTATTCTTTTTGTTGATGCAATCTTACCTGCTGTGATGTGAAAGTCTGGGTTGTACTAGTGGTTCAGGAAGAGCCTCAGGTGATGGACTGGAGACCTGGAAACCTGAAAACACAAACAAAATAAAATAAAAGAATAATATATTTAACAGATATTTTAAAAGGGACTAATTTTTTAAACTATAAATTAATGTTGAATAATTATTAGAAACATTAACTAATACATTACCATTTCAGTGCTGTGGAAACGATTTACATGTAGAATTCCTTCTGCCTCTCAACTTGCAGCTGGTGTAAGTGATCACACACCTGCTCACTTCCTGAAGTGAAAAGTCTCCAAAAACCAGCAGGAGCTGAAAAAAAATTATAACCTGCTGTTTACTGGAAATAACTTTGGCTTCTCTGAAGACAAACCGCTCAAATATAAAGTTTTAAATGGCTAAATTGGACGGATCGCGTTTGTATCTTGTCCATTGTAAACAAGGAGCGCAGTTGACGCGAGTCTGGAAGTGACGTCATAATCGCGCGACGGGAAACCCCGTATTTATCGTGTGAAAAAAAAGGCGCTAATTTTAAACTGTTTTTGAGAGGAATTTTCATTCATTTCACATTGTTTTAGCAAAAACGATCAGAGGTCAATCTTAATATATATACAGTATATGTTGTGCCATTTTATGGAAAGTTAAAAGATGATGTCAGTGGAGCTTTAAATCTCAGAACATGTCACAATGGACTGCAGCATGAAGCTTTAAACTTGTTCTGTACTAACGTGCTTGGCACTGAACTAAGAGAGCTGCACATTTAACAGCACGTAAGGACACAAACATTTCTGTTTGCAGCTTGGTCAGGAAGAAAAGCAGTGTGTTTATTGGACCCAGAAATTCCAATCTTTATTAGTTTTAATCAGAATTTAAAGGATGTGAGTTCAGTGATTAGAGGTAAAAAAAAAACAACTAGCATATGTGATATAATTGATTCTTGAATAATGACAATCCACTTCATGTTTTGTGCCCCCGTTGTAAGAGGTGGGTGCTATGAAGGAAAGAGAACCCAGCTTAGGCCTACTGTAAGTTTGTGTTGGTAAAGCAGAGGTTGGGGAGTAGGTCTGTGCTATTTAGTGAAAGCTCAGGTCATGAATTTTAGTCAAACTCCAGCTGGTCTGGACTTAAGAGCTGGAAAGGTTTACTGTGCTCCTCCTGGCTAATTTGTCTGTTTTTCTGTAGCAGTTTTTTTTATTTTTTATCTGGGACTTTCGATTGGGAGTGGGGGTGTGGTATGGAATAGGGAGGGGTGCAGCGCCAGTCAACAGATGCTGTCAAATAGTGACTGCAGAGAGGAAACAGAGACAAATGTTCTTCATTACAGCACTGACTGCAGAGGCTCAGTCACGAGCAGAAACTAGTTTAATGTCAAAGTCTGAACAGCTGAAGGTCAGCTGACCCTCCATGTCCACTGTCAGTGGATTTGTTCATTACCTGGTCACATTGTTTGTCTGGGACAAAAAAACAAAATAGTGAAAAGCAAACCATCATGTGGAATATATACAGGTATATGCAGTATATATATATATTTTTTTTTTTTACATTTTCTGACTTTATGTGGGTACCCAGAGATTTTTTGTAACTTGTTTACACTCAGATATACAGAATATTACCTGAAACTCAGACAGCTGACATGAATGATATCCATCAATTCAGTAAATTTACGAAGTTGATTTTGCAAGAACCTGATGATCAATCATAAGATTGCTTGCCTTGTTTTGATGTGGGGTTCTAGATGTAGGACATAGTAACCCCTATCTTACTTGCAGTAGAAAGACATTTAAAATATATCCTAAATGGTAGGCATGTAATGGTTGTAATGGGTGTACCGAACCGTTTCGGTACACCAAGTTCGGTTCGGTCCACCTGCGTACCGTTTCTGTTATTTTTTCACTCATTAAACGTTCTTAACAGGGGAATATATGCATCGCGGAACAAAATTTCCTGGGCGCGTTTCAGCACGGAGCTATTATCGCGTGGCACGCGCAGCATTCAGCCGTTAGCATCTCGTGCGGTCTCTTGTTTGTGAACGTTATAGCTTTTTTGTTAAAAGACGAGCGCACACGCAGCTTGTGTGGACTTTGTTTCATGAGGACTCTGCAGCAACTGCGTGACGCAGCTCTCTGCAGCAGTGAACGCGCTGGAAACTGTCATCCGAACGTGAACGAAGAGCTGTATTAAAACTACTTCATCCGAACGTGAACAGCAGCTGTATTAAAACTACTTCATCAGGTAATCAGAGCGGTCCAGAGCAATAACACAAGCTGTATGAGTTTTTAAATCTCGAATCTAAGTCTGAACGTTGTTATATGCGCAGGCTTTAAAGTTGCTGAGCGTCGCTATGAGACATTCATCACGTCAACACTTCAAAAAGTTCAGCTCTTTATGAAAAAACTTACTGATGTTGTCAACAAGCCCTGGAGCTCATTTAAAGCCCTGCCATGATGATGAAGAGTGAGAGATTCAACCGTTCAAGAGGTTTTGTTTTATTATTATCTAAATCTTTAAAAAAAAAATCATAATCTTATTAACTTGTTTTAAAAAAATCTCTTTTGTTTTTTATTTCCAGTCTGTGACAGAGGTAAATCCACCTGCAGCTAAGAAGTGTGTGATGACTGAACTGAACTCTGAACTGTTCCAACACCTGCACCAAGAAGAAGTTGTGAGTACAGTAATGAGGACAAATACAGCCACACTGCTGCTACTGAACAAAAACTTGATTAGTTAGATTGTAAACAGTCTGTTGCTGCTTATTGTTCTGGTTCTGACTGTTATTGCATTTATTAAGATTTTTATTATTGTTCATATAGTTTATTTATTGTAGAGTGCTGTTTATTTAAAATATCATCCAAATGGGTCACTTTTATTTATTACTACAATACAATACAAACATATTTTTGGCATATTTTCAAAATAAACATTTTGTAAGTCTTTATTTTGTAAAAAAAAAAAAAAAAAATTTTGTACCGAAAATAAACCGAACCGAGCTCTCCTTGTAGTTGAACCGAACCAAAATGTGATTTTAGCGTACCGTTACACCCCTAGTTTCTAGCTCATGTGTCCGAAAAAATCCTCCTCTGGTCTGACTGACTCTGTCGCTGCCCGCCTCCTGCTCTGGAGCTAACCACTGTTAGCTTTGTTGTTAGCTGTTTTTTTTAGCAAGATAACTCATAAACCACACCGCGGATTTTCTTGAAACTTACAGAGTGTAATTATTTGGTGGTCATTTACAAACTGTTAGCTGCAGAAGATATTTAGAGCTAAAACAAGGAAGCTCTTTTAGCTTTGTTGTTAGCGGTATAGCTACCGCAAACAGATACCTACTGTTTAGATAAACAGCTCTTAAACCACTCGACAGATATTTTTTCTGCTTACAGAGTGTAATTATATGGGTTTCATTTACAAACTGTTGCCCTGTATAAGACATTTGAGATAAAATTCGATTTATTTATAATTTATTTTCGTAGCGCACGCGACCGTTTGGAAGACGTCAAACCGAAACAATTTAAATCCAGCAGATTTGACCATTTCGTGAATTGATTAAGGAACGGTTAAGCTCAGGAACCCTTGTGCTATAATGTCAGCTAAGAAATATATTTTTTCTCAGCAAAGAAATAATAGTTTTTACCGTGTTAATCTTGTAAAGTCCTTCCATGCTGGCTCGCTTCTGTGGCCGCCATTTTCAGCAGGGCAAATGAGGCGCTGACGCGTCCCGTAGCGGTGACGCATAAGAGATGCGTCTTATAGGGCGAAGCATGTTATCTATGGATTTTTCCAATTTATTGACAATAATTGGACAAAGCGGGTTATACACAGAAGCGTGTTAAACGCCGAAAAGTACGGTAGTCTAAGAGCTCCCTCTCCTTTTCCTCTCTCTCTCTCTTACCCTCGTCATCTATTTGCAGGGATTGATGTACATTCTTTGTAAGATCATTATGATAATTACAGGAATTACTGGCTCTCCTGTTTTTCTTGCAGCTTTTGATAACATCCATGCACATGCAAAGATGCTAAAGGCTAATCTTGACACTTCAACAAAGATCCTAGATAATTAATATGAGCTGAATGTACTGTCCCCAAGGACTGGCCAAAGAACTAAAAGTGAAGCTTCCAAAAAAAAAAAATGCAACCTATTGGTCTGTGACAACTGGCGTGGTATCACTCTCCTGTCATTACCAACAAAAGTCTTCTGCCAAATCCTCGTGGACAGAATTAGCTGTCATTGGCAGCAAGCTGAGACAAGTACAAGCCGGATTCGGAAAAGGAAGAGGATGTGTAGATCAAGATATTTGCTTTCAGGAACACCATAGAGCAATGCCTGGAATGGAACAATACACTCGACATCAGTTTCATCAACTTCCAGAACGCCTTTGACAGCCTGCACTTTGAAACCTTACAGAAGATCTTAAGGTCTTTTGGACTACCGTCTACGATAGTGACCTGGAACTTTTTCTTTTTTTAAACCTTCATGTTGAGTGCAGTGACATATTGAATAGAAAACTGTCAGATTCGTTCCTGGTAGAGTTTAGTGTAAGACAAGGCTGTGTCATCGCCCCCATCTCATATCTTGTTGCCATCAGTTGGATCATGCACAAGACCACAGCAGACAAACCAAGAGGCATCCAATGGACTCCTTTTTCCATCTTGACGATCTTGATTCTGCCGACGACCTTGCTGTGTTGTCCACAAAAACGAGTCATCTACAGGAAAAGATGAACAGGCTTTGCTCAACAGACAGATCTGAACATCAATACCATCAAAACCCATGCCATGTGTATCAATCCAACATCATGCACCTGTCACTGTGGATCACAAACCACTTGAGGTTGTTTAGGAATTTTCTTACCTTGGACGTCTTATGAACATTGACAATGCAGTTAGCAAATACATTTCAACATGGTTGGGAAAAGCACATGTTGATTATGCCAGATTACAGCCCATCTAGAAGTCAAATAATTATCACCTCCAAACCAAACTGAGGCCGTACAACATCAACGTTAAATCTGTTTTAACTGTAAGGTTCTGAGTGTTGGAGTGTAACGCAGATCAAAACGAGAAAACTTTCACAAAAGCTGTCTGAGGAGAATAGGTGTCAATTTTCTGGCCCATGAGCATGACTAATGATGATCTACACCAGAAGACCAAGTGCAACAGTTTGAGGGTGGAGATAAAACTTTGTGGTCTTAAATGGCATATGCTGTAAAAGGAAACTGGCAAAGCCAAGAACAATATGGTGAAGGACAGTAACATCAGAGCTGAATCTTACCTGGGGTGAAGCACAGCATGTGGTCAGTGACAGAAGCAATTAGAGGCAGCTGATAGCCATCATATTACACTAAAGGGATGAAGAGGACTACGTGGTATCTTACTTGCAGTAGACAGACCTTAAAATATTGTTCCTTAATGGATATACCTATTCCATCCATCCATCCATCCATCCATCCATCCATTTTCTTTACTCGCTTTTTCCTTAGTGAACATGAAAACTCCACCCAGAAAGGCCCCGGGCTGGGATTTGAACCAATGATCTTCTCACTGAGAGGCAACAGCTCTACCAACTGTGCCACCGTGCCTCCCACATATTAATTTCCTAATGGATATTTTCACCTTCAGGATCAATGTAGTCTAGAGCTCCCTATTATTTTCCTCTTCATCTTCTACCCTCTTTATCTACATGGATTTAAAGCTCCACTGACATCATCTTTTAACTTTCCATAAAATGGCACAACATATATATATGTATTAAGATTGACCTCTGATCGTTTTTGCTAAAACAATGTTAAATTAATTAAAATTCCTCTCAAAAACAGTTTAAAATTAGCACCTTTTTTTTCACATGATAAATACGGGGTTTCCCGTCGCGCGATTATGACGTCACACACAGACTCGCGTCAACTGCGCACCTTGTTTACAATGGACAAGATACAAACGCGATCCGTCCAATTTAGCCATTTAAAACTTTATATTTTAGCGGTTTGTCTTCAGAGAAGCCAAAGTTATTTCCAGTAAACAGCAGGTTATAATTTTTTTTCAGCTCCTGCTGGTTTTTGGAGACTTTTCACTTCAGGAAGTGAGCAGCTCTGTGAGGACTTACAGCAGCTGATAGTTGAGAGTCAGAAGGAATTCTACATGTAAATCGTTTCCACAGCACTGAAATGGTAATATATTAGTTAATGTTTCTAATAATTATTCAACATTATTAGTTTGTGTACAAAACAATTTGCACAGGCTCCTGCTGATCATGTTGCTTCAATTTGTCAGCTTTGTTATTTAATCCAGTCAACATGTTGAAAATATTTCATATTTATTTTTCTATTTAATTTGGACATCACTTGGTGTTATAGTGGTGTATCATTAAAATGATGGAAATACATGACATTAGTTTGACCCATTGTCTTAATATACAGTATACTGCATATAATATATACTGTGTGTGTCTGTGTGTTTTATCATCAATTCACAGAAATATCTTCACCTGAAGAGTGGACCCAGGTGGAGGAGAACAAACCTTGATATTGTTAAAGAACAGATGGAGACATCTTCATGATCTGTAGAACACCAGGACTGATGCTGCAGAAAGCTACGTTTGTGCATCAAGACATCAAAATATGCAGAAATACTACAACTGGCCAGAGCATTGAGATGAAAATGAATCAATGAAAATATGAATTTAATATTTTTTCTGACAGTTCAAATGAACATATTGTTTGAAAAAAAAGGATAACAATGAACCAAGTGTTTCTGTAGTTATGTGTAAATAAAGTTACAGTAGTACACTATATTATCTGTTAGTGTTGAGTTATTCTTTGTGAGAATATTTGTGTATCTGTTTTAATTTCATTCGTTCATCTACAACTCACAGCTCGTACTTTAGTAAAAACAAAATTGGTGAATGTTAAAAAAAACATTTTATTAAAATAAAACCATCCCATATTATCAAATATATGAAAACCTCTGGGGAAACATTAATATGAACAGATTATCAAAAAAATTGAGTTTAAAAAATATCAGCAAGTGGTGTTTGACTTCATCAGCTCTGTAAAAATGACACTTTACAGCTGTAAATCTGCAAAATCAGAATTTTACTAGAAATTCATTAAGAACTAGTTTCTCCTCATCCTGCTGCTTGTACACTTCTTCAGACTCCACCACCTCCTCGTCCACGCTCCTGGATGTCCAGGTGTTGTAGGTCTTGACGCAGAGGACATCTGGGTCCATTATGGGCTGAATGCTGCATCCACTTTGTCACTTCCCTCATCAGAACCACAGAAAATCAACAGATTTACATCAAAGAATATTGTTGAGTACTATTCTTTTTGTTGATGCAATCTTACCTGCTGTGATGTGAAAGTCTGGGTTGTACTAGTGGTTCAACAGGAAGAGCCTCAGGTGATGGACTGGAGACCTGGAAACCTGAAAACACAAACAAAATAAAATAAAAAAATAAAATATTTAACAGATATTTTAAAAGGGACTAATTTTTTAAACTATAAATTAATGTTGAATAATTATTAGAAACATTAACTAATATATTACCATTTCAGTGCTGTGGAAACTATTTAGATGTTGTAGAATTCCTTCTGCAGCATCAGTCCTGATGTTCTACAGATCATGAAGACGTCTCCATCTGTTCTTTAACAATATCAAGGTTTGTTCTCCTCCACCTGGGTCCACTCTTCAGGTGAAGATATTTCTGTGAATTGATGATAAAACACACAGACACACACAGTATATATTATATGCAGTATACTGTATATTAAGACAATGGGTCAAACTAATGTCATGTATTTCCATCATTTTAATGAGACACCACTATAACACCAAGTGATGTCCAAATTAAATAGAAAAATAAATATGAAATATTTTCAACATGTTGACTGGATTAAATAACAAAGCTGACAAATTGAAGCAACATGATCTGTGCAAATTGTTTTGTACACAAACTAATAACTAATAATGTTGAATAATTATTAGAAACATTAACTAATATATTACCATTTCAGTGCTGTGGAAACGATTTACATGTAGAATTCCTTCTGCCTCTCAACTATCAGCTGCTGTAAGTCCTCACAGAGCTGCTGCACTTCCTGAAGTGAAAAGTCTCCAAAAACCAGCAGGAGCTGAAAAAAAATTATAACCTGCTGTTTACTGGAAATAACTTTGGCTTCTCTGAAGACAAACCGCTAAAATATAAAGTTTTAAATGGCTAAATTGGACGGATCGCGTTTGTATCTTGTCCATTGTAAACAAGGTGCGCAGTTGACGTGAGTCTGTGTGTGACGTCATAATCGCGCGACGGGAAACCCCGTATTTATCATGTGAAAAAAAAGGCGCTAATTTTAAACTGTTTTTGAGAGGAATTTTAATTAATTTAACATTGTTTTAGCAAAAACGATCAGAGGTCAATCTTAATATATATACGTATATGTTGTGCCATTTTATGGAAAGTTAAAAGATGATGTCATGATGTCATGACGTCATTCTTTGCCAGATCATTATGACCACCACGGTGAATTACAGTACTGATGTTCCTGTTTTTCTTACAGGCTCCTATTTATTCCTTCAAAGTACTATTGCCATGAGTTCTCTTTGTAGTTCCTTCTGGTTTCCACAACATATGAAAAACCCCTTTGCACTTAAATTCATTCAGATATTCTAACCTCTTCATGACTGTGGGAATCCCTTGTTGACTGGCCTGCTCTCAACAACTCACACACCTCATCAGCAGTGTGTGAGTTGTTGAGAGGATTAACAGGAGTATCTGCCTGTCGTCACTCCACTGATCCTTTCCTTTCTGTTTCCTCCTCTTTAGTCCCAGACGATTTTCATCCCTCAGCCTGTAACAAAGAAAATCAAGTAAAGGTCATTTCATACTCCATCCAAAGCAAAGGAATTGGCTCTCATTGACATAGTTACATGACAAAAAAATGTCATTTTGTTCTGGTAGTAGCTTCATGGCCCCTTCTCAACACGAGGCAGGGGCCAAACTGTTTCTCACAGGTGTATGTGCAACGTGTTGTGTGACTGGTCAGAAGAAGGAATGGTCATTTGAAAAGCATTCAGATAGTAATATTGTCATTTCCATTCAACTACTCCACTTCCTGACGCTGGCTGTTGTGCATGCAATCAACATGGACAGGTTTGAAGAGCAGTTGGCTGAGGCAGTCAAAATCTGTACCACCCCTTGTTACGTACTTATACTTATAGTTAAATGGTCAAAACGTCCTGGATGGAGATTGTACAGACATTGTGCATGTCCATCTAACGAAAAGTGTGGTGCTCTCTTTGTGCCAGATTTGTGACCAAACAGTGTATGCAAGGACTGAGTGGAGACCCTGGAAGAAAGAAACCTGTGCCATGATGTGTTCTGCAGCGATAGCATTTTCTCTGGAGCTTTACACTGTACGTCTTGTGGACTATGAAAGATGTTTGTAAACTATCATCCACAATGTGTTCACAAGCTGATTGTTTGTTGCATGAAATGACCTTAAAGTGTCTGTGACATGATTTTGTAACAATGTATAAAATCGCCCAACATAAATATCTTGTATCATTCAGCTATGTTCGATTTTGCAAACAAAATGATAAAAATCAATTTAATTTTGATTTAAAAGTGATTTTAAACTTTGCGCCGTGTTTATTCACGGGAAATCCGATTACACGCAAATGCAACATCTGTGACGTAGTATCGGGCAGAGGCAGTCTGCGTGTGTCTGCAGATTGTCTGCAGATCGCCTTTTTTTAACTTGAAAAATGCTGTTACGTTGTGTCGCATTTGGGTGTTCTAATATCATCAGTGAACAAGTGAGCCTTTTCACTTTCCCAAAAGAAGAAATACTTCACCAAAAATGGAATAAATAAAGCTGCCCCCCCCTCGGAGCTCCCTCGCTTCCTGAAAAGGTAAGACTCAAATAAATACGGGTGCAGACCTAAATTAGAACCTGCTGTTTCTTGTTCATTTAACTTTCTGCTTCCCAAACTGAAGACAAATAGCTCAAATCTTCACTTAGATTGCTAATTCGTCGGGTTTTAAATTGTCCGCCATTAATATGTAAAAGCATACCAGAGCCCTCTGCCCGATACTACGTCACAGATGTTGCATTCGCGTGTAATCGGATTTCCCGTGAATAAACACCGCGCGAAGTTTAAAATCACTTTTAAATCAAAATTAAATGGATTTATCATTTTGTTTGCAAAATCGAACATAGTTGAATGATAAAAGATATTTATGTTGGGCAATTTTATGCATAGTTACAAAATCATGTCACAGACGCTTTAAGAAACAGTTGAAACAATGAAACTTCCATGAAAGACTCAAACTGATTGAGGCTGTCATTAATATTTAGCTTTTCTGATATAAGTCTGATGTTCTTCCTGTGCAAAAGTTGTACCCAAGTACTACTTGTAAAAAAAAAAAAAAAAAAAAAAAAAGTTTTTTTTATAACTTGTTAGTCTCTGTTACAAGCATTTTGGAGTCAAGCATCTTGTATTATCATGGCAATGATATCTTCAAACACTTCACAAAACAGTTTCTCAAAATACTTTTACACCATATCCCATTAGACATTTTTTTGTCATGTGTGAGGATTTTAATTATTTTTTACATTTCACTAAGCAATAAAAACTAACAAACCTCAGTTTAGATGGTTTTTTCTTTCGGCTGCTCCCTTCTTCAGGGGTCGCCACAGTGAACTAACCGGATGTCCTTCCTGACGCAACCACAAACCAACGAGCTACCACAGCCCTCTGTGTGGAGCAAAGAGCTGCTATAGTGTCCAGAGGAGCAGCTGGTGATGGTCAAGGGCCTTGCTCAAGGGCCCAGCGTGGGGAAATGAGGGTGGGGGCAGATGTGGGTGCTTTACCTTTCCTTCGCACGTTTTCATGTTGTTGTTCCAGTGGGTTGAGTCGACGACCTTCCAATCACAGGCCCACCTTCTCTAACCTCTGCACCACCACTCCCCCAAAATTTAGATATTCTTATGTATTTTAGTGATTTGGTTAAGTTCTTGTATGACCTTTGCCATTAGTTGTACTCTGTAGTAACTTTTATCAGCTTTTTACATACCACGTGTTCTCTATTAATAATCAGCACACTTGTTGATCAATCTGATTTTGCTGTTTAAATACTCTTTAATTCTTCCCATTCTTTGTCAGATCATCTCTTTCCAGTTGTTCATACAATGTACAGTGTAAATCATGACATTTGTATGTAATGAACTGTCTCGTGCAAAGGTGATGGAGGCGTAAAGGGTTACGACGTAGTGTTCATGTGAATTGTTTTAAACGTTTTGGGATTGGAAGTGTTTTAGGGCATCAACATCTGCGTTGGTCTTGACCCTACTGCCTCGTCACAAGCTTGTCTCTCTCAGGAAAACTTCTACTTAAACATTTAAACAGAAAAAATGCTTTTACGTCTGTCTACGGCAAGTAAGATACTAGCTTCTTATTAAAACTTCCTAGAATGTCACGTCAAAAATTCTGAACTATCCGCTAAAGGCCTTAAATATTTGTTCAATGAATCTTTATTTTTATTTGTTTTGTTTTTCTGTATTCACGCAGGCCAGTTTTTATTTTTTTATTTTTTTTAGCAAGGTGAATATATTATTCATATTTTCAGTACATCCATTCACTTTTTTCCCTCCCTGTTACCAGAAGGCCATGTGCCAAAATCTTTTCTGTTACAGGATAAATTCTGAAATAAAAAAAATATTTCCATCTCCTCACTGACTGAATAATAGAACAGTGCTGGAGTGTCCATTGGGTTGATTTCATTGGACTGTGAAACCAATGTGAGCAATGCTCCTGACCTCAAGCGTCAGACACCAGTAAGGGAGTCACCAGGGGCTGCACGGAGCCCCTTTGGCAGGGACAGGCAGGGAAATGTAAACCTTGAAGACCAGGAGCTCTAGCTTTCTGTGTTTATCCCGCTACTTTTACAAGTGATGTCATCACATTGTAAAAAGATACTGTTCTCAATGGCCTCATCCTTTTGTTACTATTTAAAAGAATAAACACAGGATAAGTGCATGAAGAGACATGGAAGCAGAGGACTCTGGCTGGAGCGGAGGAGAAAACCAGACTCCTGTGAAGTATGGTGTGTCCAAGAAACTGAAGAGACTGTGGGGATCTGTAAGAGTCCAGGTGCTGCACGCTCAGGCCCAACCTCTGGTGAAGAGGGAGATCCTGCCTTTAATTATTTAGGCCTCCTGTCTTTTTTGTGAACAAGACCTGAACAGTGACAAAACACCACTTGTTATTGATCCCTCTGGACCTCTCAGTGCGAATCATGGCGTTTGGTCTTCGCTGGGATAGAGCACACAAATTCACCACCCAACCTGTAGAAAGCACCTTTTGCAAACACTTTTCATTTCAGCTCGTTTGGATTTCCATAAATATTCAGTTCCCGCTTCATATTCCTGCTGTATTTCTTTTACTCTTAGTGATTCTCACTCGCGCTGCAGGTCTTAGTGGTATTGCATCAGAAACTCTCCTAACATAAGTCAGAGTACCAGTGTGGAGTGTAAGTACAGCCACATGCGAAAAGGCAATGAAAAAAGCTTGTGTTTTATGTGCGTTGTCCCGGGTCAGACAGATGGGTGGCTGCTGGGGCTAAGCTAACCTACATTCATGGGTCCTGAAGTGCATTGTAAAGATGTATGTCAATCTAAGAAACCCCGGACAAGCTACAAAACCTCAAGTACTGTAAGTACATTTTGCTTTTTAGATACTGTTGAGATGAACTCATGGGTCAATCCGATCTGCATTTTTCTGCAAGCAACGTTAAGGAAATGTTGCCTCTGGTACGCATCCCTCAAAACTGTCAACTCTGTTGATTCTGATGAACGATGTCACATATAACAAGTTTAAACCTTGGAATAACTCAGCCCAATTTAATGCCTCTTTGTTCATGCTGATGAGACCTGTGTTGTCCTGCTGCCTCACTCCATTTCTTGGTTCGAGTGTATCAGAATGGTTCCCTGGCTTGTACTTTTATGAGCTTTTCCCGAGCCTCAAGGAACTTGGCCTGGCCCTGTTCTCTCCTGCACTTTCCCACTAATGAAGTGCATATTCTGCCGGTGTGCTTGGCTGAGCCCAGTTCCTTGGCCATCCTTTAATGGGAATTTCCCTTTCTTTAATGCATCTCTGCCTGTCTCGCTCTGTGCCACTGCCACTCTGGTGTGAGTGACTCATGTCCTCAGCTGCCAGCCGTCAGCCGGGGAAGATGTTGAATTCATAAACCTTCTCACACTTGTTTGCCACTGTTGGACTGGTTGGCTTGTTCTCTGGTCAACTGGCTGTCTGGTTTGTTAAAGGGCTGACTTACTGCAGACCTGGGTGGCTCTAAAATGGACTTACACACTGGAGACCCTCCAGCCAGGAGCCAGTCAGGGTTCCCCCCCTCAGGGGGTGAGGAATCAAAAGCTGTTACCTTAAACTGAACATGAAACATAAGGACACACTGAATAACACTTTGTATACTTTATATCTGAAGCAGCCATTTTTTAAAATGTAGAATATACCCCAGACTTTAACATGCTTTGATAATGAATCTACATGTTTTAAAGCCTCCAGAATGGAAACACACGACCAGTATGCACCTGTTCCTCCATGACTGCAAAACTCATCAATTCACATCAGTTGCATGTTATTCCACAAGGAGCTTCTTGATCGCT
Organism: Garcialebias charrua; assembly: GCA_038048925.1. Lineage (NCBI taxonomy): Eukaryota > Metazoa > Chordata > Actinopteri > Cyprinodontiformes > Rivulidae > Garcialebias > Garcialebias charrua. The sequence goes on from JBBPBX010056508.1 coordinate 14,468, forward strand.
GGAAAAAAAGGCAACCTTGTGTATGTTTTTGCTGCAGAGTTCAGCGAGGATGACATAGTCTGCCTCCACAAACCAACCTTGAAGAGCTTGCGCTATCTGCGCTTTATGAGGAAAATCCACCGGGAGATGAAAGCTGGAAATATTCTCTGTGACAGGAAAGGTCATGCGAAACTGGCAGATGGTGGCCATGGATGAACATTTGACGGTGAGCTTTGATTCCACTGGGCCTTCTACTTTCTAAAAGTCAACATAATAAAATCAGGTCTCCCTTGGAGAGCATGGAATAAGATAATCATTTCTGGCCACAGTGGTTTCGCCGCAGTCAAATGAACCTTTGTGATGCAAAACAAAAGCATAAGAACCACAAAGAATTTAGAGGTTTTTCTTTTCGTGCAGTGTTTGCTTTCACAAAAGACCGTTGTTAAGCAGACAAGTCTCACAAACCTTTAACAGCCTTTCAAGAGTGTTTATCTTCTTTATATATTGGGTTGCCTTCAGGATGCACTCCAGTGCTTCCAATAGGACAGCATGCTAAAGACAAACTGCAGAACTGCTCAAGCTGTGCAGCAGGGGGCAAAGCTTCAACTTGCTGCTTTTCAAGACATTTTACACCCCCCCC
>JBBPBX010056509.1:5190-22741 GCA_038048925.1 Garcialebias charrua
ATAATAATAACAATAACAATAATAATAATAATAATAATAATAATAATAATAATAATAATAATAATAATAATAATAATAATAATAATAATAATAATAATAATAATAATGATAATAATAATTATGTCACACAAGGCCATCAACTGTATGTTTCCACACAATGGTGAAATTAGTCCCTGCATTTAACCCATCCACCACCAGGTGGTGCAGTGGGCAGCTATTGAAAGCACACGGGTGGCAATTTGGGGATGAGATGTGCTGCCCGGAGACATCACAAGGTATGCAGGGACCGGGGATTGAACCTGGGACTTTCGGGTCTTGAGCTGGCTGCCCTGCCTCTACGGAACAATATTAGACTTATTGGAGTTCCTGAGTTGCTGGGCTCATGAAACCTTACAGTCATGACAAAACTGCTAACGGAGGCACTGCAGCTGGACAAGTCGCTGCTAGTTGACAACGTACAACAGACACCATGCAGAAAAGGTTTGGATGATAAATTGAAAGTTATTGTGGCCAGGCTGCATTATCATCAATATTGTGGGAGATATTACAATGAAAATGCAGCAGTGTTAGCCTGATCCAATTCAAAGAATCATCCATATTCATCACAGCAGATTACACCCTGAGCATGGCAAAGGTACGAGCGGCGTTCACGGAGGTAAGGCGACTCATGCGTAAACTGACCGAGTGTCCGGTATGAACTTTTTCCTGCATGATCACATCATGCATGGAGGGATGGACAAGATGTTTGTCGACTCAGTTAAAGTGATGGAATACATCAAGAAGAATGTAATTCCAGCAACAAGTGGCAAGGGCTGGAAGAAACCAGAGGATTGGCCTCCCTCAACCAGCATTCTTCTTAAGCTTGTGCTGGACTAAATTTTTGGCTGTTAGATCCTTTAATGGGGGTATGTACAACATTTTATTTGTTTTGGAGGGCGAGCATACATTGTTAATGTTCTGCTTTCATGAGCTAAACTCAAAGATCTAAGACTATCATTGCACAGGTTTGCATTAGGTTGACCAAAACAAAAGGCCACTATAAATTGTGCAAACATATTGTATTGGGGGGAACCAGTCAGTATCTGGTGTGACCACTATTTGCCTCACGCAGTGCAACACATCTCCTTTGCATTGAGTTTATCAGGTTGTTTCTGTGTTGAACTGAGAGTATCCTGAAAGAAACAAGATCCTGGGAGCTTAGGGTGTGACTGTACAGTTTTTGTTACATTTTAGCATATAAATATGAAAACAGCAGATTTAGACTGAACTTATAAATGTAGGTATACCAGTGAAAAGGTCTGCAAGTAGTTAATGGCCACAGTGAACACCTGAGTAATGTGGGAATAAAATATTTCTGAAAATGCATTAATGGTGTTTGAAACAGGGCCATCTCTGAATTGTGTTACTTATCTGAATAGCAATCACGACAAAACTGTTGAATTATATCTAACACAGGAATTAAAAGTCATTTTCAGGGAAGAAGATTGAAGAGAAGATTTTCAGAACTTCAGTTATTCTCTAATAAAGACTATAAAATGTTAGTCATTGACACACATTAAAGGCTTAAATGAGCAAGTCACTTTTTCTTCAGAGTAACTTTTAGTTTTAGTCAGAAAAAAAAACCACTTTAATATTGGAGGAAATTGGAAATAGAAGATTAATGCAAATACATCTGTCCTTCAGACACCTCTGTCTGATTCACTGTCAGACTGGCTGATTCTGTTCTTGCCTTTCACTTCCAAGTAGTTCCTAGTTTTAAAATAGAGTACTTCTCCAAGTAGTTAGAAATATCTCATCTTTTTCATGGAAAGTACATTTCTGCATTCTAGGACTGCATTTGCTGCATCAAAAAAGAGGTGTCAATCCTGTACCATCTGTTCATAAAATCTTTTCACGGCTGAGTCATATTTCAAATTACAGCAGCCCACTGACAAATATTACCTCAGTGGCTGAGTCTAATTTTTTACCTTTTACATACAAAGGAAAAATACAGCACAACTTCTGTTAATTATTGGGTTTTATGCATTAGGATTTAGAAAAATGATTTGATTTTTCTAAAAATCCACAGGTTTTACAATACATCTTTATGGGCAGCTCAATTGGTTAGTGGTTAGCACTGTTGCCTCACATCGACTAGATCCAGGGTCCAGCCCATGGTCTGGGTTGTTTATGTGTTTGCACATTCTTCCCATGTTTGTGTGGGTTTTCTTTTGGTACTCAAAGGGATTTGCCTGATAAATAAAGGTCATTCGTTCATTTTCTTTACCTGCTTCTCTTTTTGGGGTTGTGAGGAACTGGTGCCAACCTCTTGCAGTCACTGAACAAGAGGCAGTGTACATTCTGGACAGGTCACAAGTAAATGATTGAGCTGAGACAACCATTTACTCTCTCACACCTAGTGATGCCGGTGAACCTAACATGCATGTACTTTGTACTCAAAGAAAATGCACACAAGTGTCAGGAGAAAATGTAGACTCACCATCATAGGCCCCAGGCCAGGAAGTTATGTTGTGACCTTCTTGCTGAGATGTGCCATCTCCAACCACCGCACCACTGTATTGCCCAGATTTTACCATGTTGTGATGCAGTGTAAACTAACAAAGCCAAAACAAAGAAGCTGTATGAAATACTGTACTAAGTCCAGACAATGATCCAACAGCTTGTAGAACATTTTTCGCAGCAGTAACTCTGCAGTAGTTTTCTGTAGGACTTTTTCAGTCTCTCATACAGTTAAGATTGACTTTTGACGCAATATTATTTTCAGTTTTTCAATGCATCCAACTTGTAAAATCACAGTTAGTTACAGTATTTTCTGGACTATAGGTCGCACCTTTATATAAGTCGCTTTGTCCAATTATTGTCATTAAATTGGAAAAATCCATAAACAGGTTGCACCTTTATATAAGTCGCACCTACGTCACCACCGACGTAATGCGTCACCCACCGCTGACGTGACGAGTCACTGCTGAGACAACCCGGAAATGTGGTCCGAGTGTTTAGCTCTGCTGCAAATGTCTGCCACAGGAGCGCACAGCAAGGCTTTAAGAAGATTAACACTTACAATTATTTGTTTGCTAAAAATTATAGCAAATATGTGTCAGAGCTGAACTTTTCCTTAATAAATGAACGTAATTGTGAAATGAGCTGGATTTAAAAATTTGTTTTGCTACGTCTGATGATATGTGTGCACGCAGCGGGCGGAAACCCTGCATTTCGTTAAAATTTAACAACAGAAACGCCTAAAAATATATATTTGTTAGCTGACATTATTGTGAGAGTGTGTCTCAGTTTAACTTTTGTTAATAAAATGATTATACTGTACCAAACTTCAACAACAACAAAAGTAGCAATTAAGCAACTAGAAAACAACGTTTCACTGCTTCAACTCACTCTGTCGTCAGATTCCAACATGCCACACACAAGAAAAACAAGTGTTAGCTTTATAACCGATGTCAATTAAATCCTACAGATTTAAATGGTTCTTAACGTTCGTTTTTTTTGTTGTGGGTTTTAGACTTAGCATTTCTAAATTCTAGTTGGAACTGAAAGTTATGCACCATAACTCATGTTCCCTGAAGGAAGGGAACGAGGTGCAACATATGCTATGGGAATTGTGCCCCCGTGCTATTACCTGAAGGAATACATTCACGCCTTTACGGCAGGGGCGTCAGCTTGGCGCCAGAGGCCCCGCCCTCTGGGTACTTAAGCCGCTGACGGCCATTCATCAATCTCCAGGATGCACTTCACCGAGTTTTCAGCATTGAAAGGGGCCAAGTATGTTGAACCACATTCCCTTCCTTCAGGGAACATGAGTTATGTGCATAACTTTCAGTTCTCTTTCAGTCATGTCTCTCGTTGCAACATATGCTATGGGAACGTAATCCATTCACGCCCTTGAAATGCTCAGTAAAATGCATGCTAGTGTGAACGTCTGCCTCTATTCAGCAGGCTTCTAAAAGCTGCTTTCTACTGTGTGTTAGAAAGGACAGCCTGAGTGACATCACACGCAGTAACATCCAAACTGTAATGCTTTGCAAAAGTGTTTAATGAGCTCCAGTTCGTAGTAGCACAAATGTCTGCAACTGGTACACCCTTGAACAGTGACCACGAGATGGCCAAGCCTCGAGTAGAGTGAGCGCGCACTCCAGAGGGTACCTGTTGACCTTTGCTACTGTACGCCTTTTTTATGGCCTTAGTCACCCAGTGTGAGAGGCGTTGCTTTGATAGGGCCTTTCCGGTAGCAGGTGCTGCAAAGCACACAAACAGTTGATTTGTTCTTCTCCATTCGGCTGTTCTCTGCATGTAAGTGCTTAAAGCTCTCACGGGGCAGAGGGCCTTCAGCCTTTCCTGTTCCTGAGTGAGTACATGAGCAGGTGGGAAGGAGGAGAGATCAAAGTCTAGACTCCTGTGGTTCAAAGTAAAGACCTTGGGAGTTTATGCAGGATTAGACCTTAAGGTGACCTTTGACCCGTCAGGGACGAATCTGGTACACATTGGATGTACAGAAAATGCATGGAGGTCACCCACGCGTTTCGCCGAGCAAAGTGCCAAGATTAGAGCGGTTTTATAAGATAACAAGTCTATCTTAACCTCACTCAGTGGCTCAAATGGAGGATCACAGAGAGCCCCCAAGACCAGACTAAGATCCCATCTAGGGGTCAAGATCCTGCTCGGGGGTCTCATTCTAAGCATGGCCATCATAAACATTATTATGAGCGGATACGCGCCGGGCGTCCTGCTCCCCCAACCTTCGTTACAGGCTGAAATTGCTGATAGGAACACTTTAAAGACCGTGTAAAGTGAAATTAAATGTGTGTTTTTAGTTTGTCACATGGCATAAATATGTGTTATTAATCACCCATATAAATCTGACTGATTAAAAACATTGTTTACCTTATAAAATTAAGTCTCAAAAATCATGAAAAAACATGATTTTGCCTTGCCCTGGAACGCTGGGGGCGTGTCAGTGCGTGGGCGTGGTTTCAGCGCAGCTGCGCTCGTGTCCTGCTCGTGTCCCACAGTGGAGAGGCAGACAGCAGAGCCAGTAAACCTGCTCTGTTTTTATCTGAATTCTGTAACAGCAGTTACTTTTTCCAAGAGTTACGCTGTTTTTGTAAATAGTTTTCTTGTGTGTTTTTAATCTGGAATGAATAAAATAAAAAAAAGAGTTGTACCATGCGGGAATTGAACCCGTGGAGTTTGGGACGGAAGGCAAGCGCTTTATCCATTGACCTATCCAGGCACTACAGATACTCGGTATAAAACCACGCGGTATAAAAACATGTTATTATTTGTACGGGTGCCCTGACCATTGCGACATCCAGGGAAGATGCACGAACGAGGCATAATTGATTAGCTAGCTAACAATGAACAAAATATCTATGCTATTGCTATCTGATGCTATCTGCGATTCGCGAGTGAACGGCTCCACCGAGGCGAATTTATACGGCTGGAGCTGCAGGGGGTGGGGCTATACTAATGAGGACCGCGTGACGAAACGCGGTCCCGTTTAAACCACGCCTAAAAAATCCTGAAAAAGACATATCTTTATACACAGTTTCATCTATAACTCCAAAATTAATTGAGCTACAATTTTGAGACTTTTTACTCATTTACAACATTACAATTATGACATTTATAATGTTTATTTAAGAAAATATTGAAATTCACTTTACACGGTCTTTAATTGTTGAAAAAGAACAACCTTTCTCCAGCAAGTCCTGAAGAAAGGTGAGAAGCTGAGCCAGGTCACATGAATAAAAAATAATATTTCTTTCTGTGTACCAGGCTTCAAAAATATGCCATTTCCGGGTGTAAAGAGACTGAGTTGAACCAGCTCGTGCATTTTGAATGGTATTTACCACATTCTCTAGCATGCCCGAGGCCACCAGCTTGTTCCTTTCTGCCACCAAACTGAAATTTGCCACAGCTCTCAGCCTAAGTGGCGAGACTGTCCCTTCTGGTGACGTGGAGGGTCCCTGTAGAGGAGCAGGTGGTAGAACCAGCTCTCCCTCAAGGGCCCTAATTCCTGTGGTCCCTTGAAGGCCAACCACGTTAGGGAGAGGACCTTCCTGCAGATGTACTGCCTTACTACTCTGATCAAGAGTGTCTGGGGAAGAGGCAATCTGTCGTCATTATTAGACAAAAGCGGGACAGAGCGTCTGTTTTTCCTCCTTTTGTTGGGGGTCATGAATCGGAGGGGTTGCAAGTTTTGCAAACGAGCAGATCTCCTGGCCCCAGCCCGTTTCCTGGTTAGGCCTGGTTTACTGGTCTTAAAAGGGTCTTGGAACCTGACAAACCACCGGTGGGCTGTGTTTCACCTGGTGGGGGTACGTCGTTTAAGAGCAGAACTGAGTCAGCACATTGAGCGTGGTCAAGTGCTGCAAGATCAGTGCTTGAGCATTACGTATCGCCCACCACGGCTAAGAGGGCAGCTTCAGCATAAGAATGTTGAGATGGTCCTTTGTGCCGAGCAGACTTTATACTGGTTGGTGACAGAGAGCTTAGTCCTCTGATTAAAATGAAAAGGAGTCTGATTCAGCCCTGGTTTGTTTATACACACTGCAGTTTCATCACAGCTGCCTTTGTGAACGTGTGAAGCTGGTGTTAGCCTGCAGGCTTCTGCCGTGTCCCCCTGTCCCTTACTGGGAGCCGTTGATTAGGTGGCCAGGAAGGTGGGTCATCAGATTCTGTCGGCGCGCACCCCTGGAGCGCGGACGTGTCACAGGTTTGTTTGGTTTGTGTATTGTCCGCCCCATGGTTTACAACGGAGCGGGGGCTGGAGCACGTGACCCTCCTCACCTGTCTCTATGAGGAGTGTCGGGCCTGCGAGTGCTCGCAGGCGCCTCTGGGCCTGCGAGTGCTCGCAGGCGCCTCTGGACCTGTGTGTTACAGACAGAACCGAGGCACCCTGCTGGGGTTCATCAATTAGGCTAACACTCCGTGAGCCGTGAGGGAGGGGGGAAGATGGCCCCCTCCCTTTATGTCGGCTGGCAGGACAGAGGGACCCGTTTAGCTGATGTTATTGTGTTTTTTTTTATTTTTTATGAGTCAATAAAACAGAGAGGGGCTGTTTTTCGAGCTTTATTCGTGCTTATGTGTAACGACATATTCGACTTTATGTCACTTACAACAGAAATAACATGATTTGTGTCTAAAATAAAGTCACCAACTTTTTGTACCGTGCTACAAACAAAGTCTGGATGTGAAAAGATCATTTCCCGTACCACGTGGACGGGTGATCGTGTAAAGTTAAGAAGCGGTCCTGGTTCATCAGGCACACTTCTGTTTGGTGTCCCGATTCGCCGAGTAGGTTCTGTACCGGTCCGACTGGCGGGGAACAAATCTGTTCTTACTCCAGGCTTGTTCGGTCCGAGGTAGGACCGGCAATGGTCTCTGCCGGTGCTTTTGCGGTGGGGCATGTGTGGCTAAATGGTGTCGAGGCTACGGTGCTCTGCTCCTAGCTGACTCCTTGGGGGGGGGGGGGTTCTTCTTGGGATGCCCACTCGGAGAGCTTCAGCCTGTTTGCACCTCTGGTCCAGCTAATCTGAATTCGATCCAGCGCTTTCCCAAAAAGTCCGGTCGGTTTTATTGAATGGTGGAGAAAAGGAACTTTCTATCCCTCCGGGAGGTCAGTTAAGGTCATCCACAGATGCCGTATTGCGATGACCACCTCTGCCATTCCTCTGCCTTGTGCAACAGCTGCTGTTCCCATCATATGGAGCACAAAGTATGTTGCCCTACGGGTTTCATCCAGCACGTCCGCGGCAGCTTGCTTGTCTGTCGTTACCTGGAGCTCCTGTAGTTTTTCAGCCAGGTAAGCTTGCATCATTGCGGACGCGTTCATTGCGCGCGCCGCGAGACCCTAACCCCTGTAGCATTTCTCGAGCAGAGAAGCCGAGACTCGACAGGCCTTGCTGGGGAGAGTTGGTTTTGTCTCGTATGACTTGGGATCCAGATGAGACGCCAGCGTGTCCTCGATTTGAGGCACGTTGGCTATTCCCACTTCATCCATCCTGTCCACGTCGAGAAACTGCGAGAGCGGCAGTAGCATGGGGACTCTGGGCTGAGACCAAGTGTGAGTCAGCTCTGTTAGGAAGTCCAGAAAGATAGGTATCCTTTGCCTCGTGGCGGCCTGCTGCTTTGAGTAAAAATAATTTCCTGCCAACCTCGTGACTTGTTGACGAGGTGGAGGCTCCGGCCATGGGATCTACAGCACGTCCGATGCTCTGTGACACAAGTCGAACAGAACAGGGATGGTAAAGTCAGTCTCCGGGAGTACAGGCACCGGGGTACGGGAGAGGTCTTNCAAAAAGACAGAGATCAGGTGTTCCACTACAGTCCCCTTTTTTGGAAATCATCGCCTGTCCATGGGGATGATGTCCAACCCGAAAGGACACCACCAAATGTCTCTGACCTGGATGTGATCCAGCAAGTGGAAAAAAAAAAAAAAATTATAATCCCATAATGTTTTTGGAAATTCCATACAGTTCGTAGGTAATCCCATTGTGGCAAGCTTTTAATCCTTTGGAAAACTGAGTCTGTTAACCCTTGGAAAACTGAGTCTGTGATCCCTTTGAAAACAAAGTCTTATAATCCATAGCGGTAATTCCATAACGATTAGAGTTGTTGATTTCATCAGCAACAATGGTTTTAATCAGCATGTAGAGGGGATCCCTCGATTGACGCAGAGGAGGATGAAGGTTGAAGACCAACGTTGGAGTTGCAGGTCCCCACATCGAAGGTTGTAGACTGGTTGGCTTCCAGTCGGTGCCACTCTGGTTCTATGTGTCATGCATTTATGTGGTTTTAGGTGGGCTTATGATTGGGATTTTACATTAAGCCTTACCTATATGCACCTGGTATGTAAGCTATCATGGTTTAGATCAGCTACAATTACCAATTAAGGGGTGGATCAATGCTGAAAATTTTTGATATAGGGATCTATACCTATAGAAGGTTCAGGAGGGCTTCTGTAACGAAGGCCTCTTCTTCCAAACTATTCCTCCATTCATAATTTAGTTTAAGTTAAACTAAAATAGAAAAGAAAATATAGTATGGTCTAAATGTCTGTTGTCCTTTTAGACGAACGTAAGATTTGGTATTCCCTATAAATTTTGAAGTCTATGGCGAGACTCATCAAAAATGAATAGATAATCTTAGAATAGAAACGATCTAATTGGTTCTACTTAAATGATTGTGAGATCAGTGTAGATTATAGTACCTTAAGTAGCATTAATCTACAATGAATGACTCTTCAATTATCGAGGTATTTAACAAAATGAAACTGCATGTTTGCATAGTTAAATCCATTTAAGTCTTTAACTAACATTAATACAAAACCTCTTTTGGCTGGGAGTGTTCAGAAAACAAAACAAACTTCAATAACAACAAAAGTAGTAATTAAGCAACTAGAAAACAACGCCTCAACTGTTTCAACTCACTCTGTCGTCAGATTCCAACGTGCCACACACAAGAAAAACAGTTCTTAGCTTTATAACCGATGTCAATTAAATCCTACAGATTTAAACGGTTGTTAAGGTTAGTTTTTTGTTGTGGGTTTTAGACTTAGCGTTTCTAAGTTCTAGTTGGAACGGTTTCTTTTCGCAACTAATATAGTTTAAACTGTTTAGTTTATTTACTATCTTGTGCTTGGACAACCTTATTTTCCCATGAAGTCTGTGAGATCTTTGTCGTTTGTGGGGTTATTGAAATCTTTGTCTTTGACATGGGCATGACCTAACATCACCCCCCTGTGGTCATGGGGGACCACGCACACAGGTGAGGACGTCCGTCCATGGGCACGAGTTAGGATGCCATTGTTTAGTTAAAGCTGTTTGTGCAACTGAGAGTAGACAGTACACATGAACCTTTTAGGTTTCTGCCAACGTTTCTTACTACGTTAACCTCTTTCTGTGTAATTCAGGTGTGTCACAACTGTCGGCGCAATCGCAGGTGTGTCTGAGTGTTCAGACTGCGATGGGTTGCTGTCGTTGTGGTGTGTGTCTTCCCACTTCATGACTGAAGAGGGGCTCTTTGAGTCTGTAAGAACTATGTCATTTCAGAGTAGTTCTAGATTCAAATGCTCTTGAACCAAGGTTTCATCGAAAGCTTGACTGATAGCCGAATTACCTGTCCCAGAGGACAGTACAGCGTCTTTGGTGTGGGTTCCTTGTACCTCCACACCTTCTTCTACCTGTGGTAGGTAGTGTTCAGTGAGTGCTGAAGGTGTCAGCTCACAGAGGAGGTTCTCGTGTTGGGCCAGAGTCTGGTCCAACTGTTGGGTCTCTTCTGTCTTACCTGTAGTTGAAGGTTCACTTACCAGGCTTGTGCTCTCGGTTGGGAATTCCCTTGTGCCTTCAGCGGAACCTGCTGTTAGACAGTTAGTATCATGACCTTGTGGAGGCACCTCGATTGGCAGTGGATTGCTCACTGTGGCCCACATTGTCTGATCACCATAATTTATAATCGCGTCGAAACGGTTTATAAAATCTTGGCCAACCAAAAATGGGAGTGAGTCAAGTGTAGACACGTATACCGGTGGTATAGTGACATTTTGCCAATCTGCATGTGAACCATGGCTATAGCTGTCAGGGTTGTTCTCATCTCTGCAAGGCCCTGTAGCTCAATAGCACTTTTCACGAAGGGTATTTGCCTGTCAACACCGTTAGCGGCGGTCCTTAGCTCCTCGAACAGTTTGGCTGACATAATAGTTACGTCTGCACTGCCATCCAGGAGTGCTTCACGTGCGAGGACCCCTTCTAGTGTGATTGGCAGGTAAGCTTTCTTAGCTACCCCCTTTTGAGGAAGTTACACAGAAACCGTTTAGGTTTTTACACATGTTTCTGTTTACGTGTACCTCTGTCTGTGTAATCCTTGTTACTGTCAGCATCTTTTTGGCTGTTAGCATAATCGGCAATGTTGACGTTTTTGTTGTCAACTGTGTACTCTGAGTCTTTGTAAAAGACAATGTTGCATATCACTCAACCAGGTTTGACAATGTTGTTAGTGTCATTATCAAGGATAACCCCACACATTGTATCAGCTTGGTCAACCACTGTAACATTCAAATCATCTAACAAACTACTTACTTCCTCTGTCTCTTCCGAGCACGGAGGTGTTGTGCCTTTATTCTGGAGCTTGTGTGACTCTTTGCATGTCTCAAACTGTTCTGTTCGAGGTGCAAGGGCAGGAGGGCCGCGTCTCGGGGCATCATTGTTCAATGGGTATCGGCGCCCATACATCCACTTCTTTCGAAGTTCACCAACTGTTAGACCTAGGTCTATACCCATTTGGTTCGATCTGAACCATTTTGGTTCTCCTAGAGAGCGAACACCTACCTTTTGTGGGTCTTTGCTCGTCTCAGATTTTTCAATCTGAGGTGCACGAGGAGTAGAGCTCTCTTTAAACCAATGTGAGTCAGTTCCAGCTGGCAGCAACATTTCGTTGTTGGATAGTATGAAAATCATGTTTATCCTCGCTTCCTGTAGGAGAGGAAACCTCTTCTACTTTCAGCGAGTGGGATTTGACCTTTTGACCTGTGTACACCTCTGAGGGTGCTTTGTGTTGTGTGAGCACATCAAAAACCTTCACAGCATATTGTTTTATTTCTTCCATGGTACTCTCGTTGAAATTAGCCTTGAGGTATACACATCTGCTTAGCTTAGGCCAGAGATTTGCACTGAAAAGACGTTTAAGCTGTTCATCTTCCTCCATGCCAGGGTCACTTATGTCACCTGAATAAGCACGATTGAGCCTGTCATAGAAAATTAGTGGATGTTCACCTAATTGTTGAAGGACACTCAAAGCAGCTGAGTAGTCACCACGTGTTGAGACAGATTATCTCTGTGCGAGGTACAAGGGTAGCAAAACCATGGCCCGATCGAAACCATTTAGGGTCTCTCAAAGAGTAGACCCTTTTGGTTGTTGCACCTTTTTGAACGGCCAGCTTTGTATTTAATTTTTTGTGAAAAATCAAGTAAGATGGTTCTTATTTTACTGTGTGCATATAAATCATTACTTTTAATGTAGCATTGAGTAAATTAAACTAACCAGCCTCCAGGTTTATGTGTTTCACTGTGTTTAATAAGCACATTATTCATAGGTACCTTATTTCAGGTTTTACCCTCAATGAATTGTAAAGTTAAATGCCCTCTGGCAATGTTAACTAAATAGAACTTATATTCAAACAACAGTTACTAATTAACCCAAGCCTGAATCTTGTTTATTCACACAAACACTTATAAAAGTGATCTGACTTAAATGCAATGTTTCACTGTAAAATGTTCCTAGGATGCTGTATCATCATGCCTTAATAGCAATCCCAAGGGAAAAAAAAAAACACAAGAACTGCCATGAGTTTGTCAAAATGACAATTCTTCCATTAGGTGTCTTGAGCCTGGGGGTGGAAATCTTTGTTTGTGGGTAAACATCCCCTCCTGAGAATCTTCTCCCAGCATATCTTCTCCAGTAGGTCAAAACAAAGGATCCTCATTTACATTCACCCCCCACAAATTAACCCCACATTCCAACAGCATTTTGCTTCTACAGAGAGTTGCTTTCACCAGAGAGACCCAGAGAGACTTATTGCTCTGTAGGTGGGGGGGAGGTTCTTACAAGCTTTGATCAAAAATAATGTTACACTGAATTTTATTTTTTTATTTTTTTTCATTCAACCTTTATTTAGTCAGGTAAATCTTATTGAGCCTCGAGGCCAATGAAACACATACATTAAACAATAAACAATAGAAAAGTAGCAAAAACATCCATCCATCCATCCATCCATCCATTTTCGTCCGCTTATCCGGGGTCGGGTTGCGTGGGTAGCAGCCTAAGTAGGGAGGCACACACTTCCCTCTTCCTCTCGATGTGGAGAAGCAGCGGCTCTACTCCGAGTCCCTCCCGGATGGCTGAGCTTCTCACCCTATCTCTAAGGGAGAGTCCAGCCACCCTGCGGAGAAAACTCATTTCAGCCGCTTGTATCCGAGATCTCGTTCTTTCGGTCACAACCCAAAGCTCATGACCATAGATGAGGGTAGGAACGTAGATCGATCGGTAAATTGAGAGCTTTGCCTTTCGACTCAGCTCTCTCTTCACCACGACAGACCGGTACAACGCCTGCTTCACTGCGGAAGTCACAGATACAAGGTGTTTCCTAGCATTCAGTGTTAGACATGACATGTTATAATAATAATAATAATAATAATGAATTCAATTTATAACGCATCTTTCATCCATCCATCCATCCATCTTCTTCCGCTTATCCGGGGTCGGGTCGCGGGGGTAGCAGCCTAAGTAGGGAGGCCCAGACTTCCCTCTCCCCAGCCACTTGGTGCAGCTCCTCCAGGGGAATCCCAAGGCGTTCCCAGGCCAGCCGAGAAACATAGTCCCTCCAGCGCGTCCTGGCTCTTCCTCTGGGTCTCCTCCCGGTGGGACATGCCCGGAACACCTCCCCAGGGAGGCGTCCAGGAGGCATCCTAACCAGATGCCCGAGCCACCTCAACTGGCTCCTCTCGATGTGGAGAAGCAGCGGCTCTACTCCAAGTCCCTCCCGGATGACTGAGCTTCTCACCCTATCTCTAAGGGAGAGTCCAGACACCCTGCGGAGAAAACTCATTTCAGCCGCTTGTATCCGAGATCTTGTTCTTTCGGTCACAACCCAAAGCTCATGACCATAGATGAGGGTGGGAACGTAGATCGATCGGTAAATTGAGAGCTTTGCCTTTTGACTCAGCTCTCTCTTCACCACGACAGACCGGTACAGCGCCCGCTTCACTGCGGACACTGCACCTATCCGCCTATCGATCTCACGCTCCAGTTTTCCCTCATTCGTGAACAAGATCCCGAGATACGTAAACTCCTCCACTTGGGGCAGGACCTCCTCCCCGACCCGGAGAGGGCATGCTACCCTTTTCCGGCTCAAGACCATGGCCTCGGATTTGGAGGAACTGATCCTCATCCCGGCCGTATCACACTCGGCTGCAAACCGCTCCAGTGAAAATTGTAAATCACGAACTGATGAAGCCAGTAGGACCACATCATCTGCAAAAAACAGAGAAGCGATTCTAAGGTCACCAAAACAAATCCTCTCAACACCTTGGCTGCGCCTAGAAATTCTGTCCATAAAAGTTATGAACAGAATCGGTGACAAAGGGCAACCTTGGCGGAGTCCAACTTTTACCGGAAACGAGCCTGACTTACTGCCGGCAATGCGGACCAAGCTATTTATATATATATATATATATATATATATATATATATATATATATATATATATATATATATATATATATATATATATATATACAGGTAGTCCCCGACTTACGAGCGCTCTGACCTACGAGCATCCGGACTTACGAGCTGGCAAATTTTTGGAAAAAACGCAAAAAATACTGAGTTTTTCTGTGTTTTTTCACCACAGTTCGTTAGCTAAACATGTGGACACACGTTTCCGATCATTTTTATGCACTCATAAGCGGTTTTTCGATGAAAAACGAGTGTTTGTAGTCGCGCTAGCAAAACCGTTCCAACTTACGAGCGAAATTCCGGACTTACGAGACACGTGGCGGCCGTTCCAAATTACGAGATTTCCATGTTACGAGCGCCTCGTTGTAACGGAACTCGCTCGTAAGTCGGGGACTACCTGTATATATATAATATATATATATACTTATAAATATATATATACATATATACATATATATATACTATATATATATATATATATATATATATATATATATATATATATATATATATATCAGTGGCGTACCCTCCAGGCCTGCAAAGCCTTCTCTGAAGGCCTTAAAATTATTTAAAATTAAAATTAAAAATTAAAATATAAAATTAAAAAAAAAATTAATTATATTTTGTCCATGAATACGTATTACATAATTCCAAATGGTCTGTCCACTTCCTTTCATTGCTACCCCCCTCATTGCACTGCTTCCAGAGTGTATTTTCATATTTAAGCCTTTAACCAATCACATTTCAGCCATATTTGTTGCCATGGTCAAAGAAATCTGCCTTGAAGCCTTCACTGGCAATCCTGCAAGCCCTGTGGCACTGTCCACAAAGCTGTTGCTTCAACCAATCAGATTTTGAGTTGGCCACACCTAATGTCTATGGGCAACACCAGAAGCCTTCTAGCTTCTAGTTACGTTTTCTGTGTGTTGTACTGAAACGTCAGCGCATTCACACGCTTTGATTGGACAGTCAGAGTGTACGAGCCAGAGCTAGCAAGCTGCATCTGTAGCGAGCTGCACGAGCAAAGATATTGTTGTGTTCATTTAATAGCTGGATGGATTTTGTGTACAAATAATCAGAATTTTTGGTGAGTAAAATTTTGCTATATTCCTAAATAATATTGCAAATCAGCTGGATAAAAAAAAATAGTTTCGCTATGTGAAGCGTGTACGTGCATGTCTTTAAAATTTAACAAGATAACACCATGAAAATATATTTGTTTGCTGACATTAGTGTGTCTGAGCTGAACTTTTCTTTTAAAAATGAACGTAATTGTCAAATACTGTAGCTAAATTTAAATAGGTTCGCTTGTCGGGTCTTCCAAACGTGTGCGCGCATGCTGCAACAACTTTCATCTCATCACACTCGGCTGCAAACCGCTTCACGTGCGCGTGCATGTGTGCGTGCGTGCTGCTAAAACCTTTATCTCTTTAAAATGTAACAAGATTAACACCAAAAATATATATATATTTATTTATTTTTATTCAAACTCGTTGAATTCTTCATCCTCTGTGTCGCTGGTGAAGAGTTCTGACAACTCCTGAAGTGTCAGTAGTTGATGCAGCTCAGAGCACTGCGTCTTCTTCCTCCTCCACGTCAGCTCCATCTAATATCCTGCCTTCCTGAACCCTGCAGCATGATGTGCGCGCACACACGCTGTCCATCCAGCAGGACCTTTTTTTTTGTTGCTCTAAAATATCCGTACACAGCAGAGGCGGCTCCAGGGGGGAGCTAGGGTGTGCTATAGCCCCCCCTGGAAAAGTCACAGCACCCCCTTAGCACCCCCAAGAAAATATCAGATTATTTTCTTTTTCATCCGAGTTAATATTCTTTAACATGTGGTTGTTGTGATATTTTCCTCGCAAAACACAACTAATAAAAAAAATCAGTGATTATATCGAGTAAAAAATAAATAAATCTAATCCACCAGCTGAAGCCCACAAAGATGAGTGATGCTCTCAACACTGACCCAGTAAGGAGCAGAAACTGGTGACATGATGCCTCTGATTATGCCATTTTTAGCTAATACAACTTGATAAATCATTTCCTGGCTTGCAGTGATAATAAATGACTTATCTGGTCACATTAAATAACTACTTTTAACCAAAATCCAAAATAAACTTTATTAAAATAGCCTCACTGCATCTAAATTCATGCGCGTATACAACTAAAATAATTCCTGCTCAAAGAGTTAATTTTGCCTTAGACAAGAGAATTAAGCCTTGACTGATTTATTATTATTGCTTCTTTATTATTGTTGTTGATTTTTAGTTTGATTATTTTTGTAATAAAACTTAAAAGACAACTTTATTCGGATAATTATTAATTTGTTCTGGTATAGAACTCCCTGTAATAACATATTCACCCTTTACTAATCAGAATCAGTCACTGAAGTACTTTGTAGAATATATTGATTAAAGCTACTATATGTAACTTTTCTAACAATATATTTTTAACATATTTCTTCACTCTGTCACTAGATTGATGTTAGAGAGGTAATCTCTGAAAAAAACTAAAAAAAAATATTGTCCCCTTGCTTCTCCAGGTGGTAAATAAGCATTTCTAAAAAGAAAAAGTGACCCGCCATTTTCCATCCAATAAAAACAAAGTTTGTAACCAGCCAATAAAAACCGAGCTTGAATTTGAATCAGCCAATAAAAACAGAGCTTGAATTTGAATTTTAACAGACCACAAGGGGGCAGAGCCATATATGGCTCTGAGGGGGAGGGATCAGAATGCTTTGCTTGTTGAAATTTTTTCTAAGTGCTGATGTTCTACAGAAACTGCATACTGAACCTTTAAGTTGTTGTTGGTCAGTAAACTGACCAGTGGGTGCCAAACTTTAATTAATGAAAAATAAATAAAACAAAAGTAGTGGGGCTGAGATGGAAAAGGTGTCATCCTTCTTCCTCCATCTCACCCTTCGTCATGGCTACAAGCTTCTACCCCGAGGTTGTTACTCATGAACCCCTAGTCTGAATTATCACTGTGAAACACAGTGATACACAGGTACAGCTGTAGTCGTCAAAAGCCTAGAGGGTCCTTTAATGCCCCTAGCGGCCGAAAGTGGTACTGCTCCATTTTTTTCCATCAGAATGAATGGAAACGGTCATATATCAGCCAAAAATTGGTCTAAAAATATGGGGAAAATAGTTATTGAGGGTTGGATTGTTTCAGACGGAGCACTACTGAAGGCCTAGGTGTGAAATGCACAGCCCGCCACTGATATATATATATATACATATATGTATATACATATACATATATATATATATACAGTATATATATCTATATATATATATATATA
>JBBPBX010056510.1:0-22741 GCA_038048925.1 Garcialebias charrua
TGGCAGTAGTGTTCCCTCAAGCTATTTACTACAGTACTAGCCACCACTAGAAGAAGAACACAATAAAGGCTTTGACAGAATGTTGTGAAAGAGATGTCATGCTATAATGAGTACCTCATGAGCTGTAATCTTTAAACCCAATTCATAATCCTACCTTGTTGCCTTCTTTAAACCCATGTATTTTCCAATTTAGTATTTTTACAATAAAGATGTATTAAAGCATATTTTATTATTTAGTTATGCACAAGGTGCTTGATAAAGTTGCAAAACCATATTTGTCTGAGCTGCTTCAACCTTCCTGCCCTCCCCGTTCTCAGATCAGCTGAGCAGTTGCTGCTGACAGTCCTCAAAACTTTTTAAATCTTATTTAAAAACACACATTTATTCCTTGGCTTTTAACACGAGATCTTATCTTTTATGGCATGTTAACACACCTGCAGTAAGACTGGTATATGTATTTATTTTTGTATGCTTTTTATAGTTTTTAATTAACTTGTCTTTTATGTTATTGTACAGCACTTTGGTTGACCCTGTGGTTTTTAAAATGTGCTTTATAAATAAAGTTGATTTAAAACATCACACTGTGATCTTTGAAACTGCCAGAGTTTCCCTGGTAAAGTTGCTGCTGGGTGGTAGATGGTAGATGGATGGTCTGTGAATTCTTTAACTTTAAACTGTCCAAAGGACTTTGGCCACTTTTAATTTTTGACTTTTTTTGTATGACTTCATCCTAGAACCAAATAATTTATAACGTAATAACAGTTGAGCAGATTCTAATAATCTTTATCTTATGATTCTTTAAAGGTCAAATGCAAATGGAAAGTTCTCTTAACTTCCAGTATGGATTTAAACACAATACACACTTCACATTATAAAATAAGTTTAGGAAATTGAATGTTCGAGGACACCACTTAAGAAAATATAACGTTTAATAGGAAAAGTTTGAAGTGACAAACAGAAGTAACAAATTTCCATCTGGTGTCTCACGTCTTCCTCCAGAAGATGACACAGGTTGTTGAATTCTGGTGATTTTCTTCTGTTGACTGTAAAAGAAAAATGTGATTAATTTAGTCCAGAAACTGTTTTTTTTTTTTTTTAAACAACACAGTGTGATCACAACATGTTCATATACTGACTTTATCCTGTTGGAGTTATTTGAAATCAAATTCAATGTTTTATAGACATAACTGTGTCAAGCAACCTCCATTATTTGTCTCCCTTGTACTTTGTATCACATATCATCAATTATATCAAAAACCACATAGCTGATATTTTTCAAAAAAATATAGTGTGATCACAACATGTTCATATACTAAATGTATCCTGTTGGAGTTATTTGAAATAAAATTCAATGTTTTATAGACATAACTGTGTCAAGCAACCTCCATTATTTGTCTCCCTTGTACTTTGTATCACATATCATCAATTATATCAAAAACCACATAGCTGATATTTTTCAAAAAAATATAGTGTGATCACAACATGTTCATATACTAAATGTATCCTGTTGGAGTTATTTGAAATAAAATTCGAATTTTTATAATTTATTTTCGTTGTGCAAGCACAGGTTTGGAAGAAGTCAAAGCGAAACTACTTTAAATGCAGCAGATTTGACCACTACGTGACAATATTAAAGCGTGGTTGAGCTCAGGAACCCTCGTACTATAAAGTCAGCTATGAAATATATTTTATATCTGTTCATTGAGCTACATTTTAAAGACATAAAGCCGCCCGCGCGCCGCGCGTTGCTCGTGGCGAACCTACTTTTTAAAATCCTGCAGTTTTGAGCAATACGTGATTTTATTAAGGACACGTTCAGCTGAAGACCCATCTTTGCTATAAATTTAAAAACAAATAATTGTTTTTACCGTGTTATTCATGTAAAGTCCTGCCGTGATCGCTTCCCTCGCTTCCGTGAAAACAGCTCGAGTCTCCTCCTTCCTCCTTCCGGTGCGGGTGAGCTCGCCTCAGTACCCCTCTGAAACCAGCCCAAAAATCTCAAGAAATCTGGCGCGGAGCAGCACGGAATATCCGGTGGGAAAGGATGAAAGGGGGTCTCTGCGACGCACATATGACGTAACATCCGACCCGAGCCGACCGGTGGAAAAGGGGCATAATATGCTTTGTTGCAAAGCTTTTCAGGAGTGAAATGTACCACTTCCATATAAGGTATGAACTGCAGGGAGGACCTTCTCATCTCCGCAGGGGATTGGCTCTGCCTGAACCAAGTTCGTGACGTCAGAGTGTACAAGGCGCATCAGAGTGAACAGTCCATGACCAATACGAAAATGAAGGTGCAATACCTATGTTCAACCCATAGGACTACGGTAAACACGGTTTTAGACCAAATACTGTATTGCCGATTTACACAAATACGAACAATTACATGAAAATTAACACATAGTGCTATGAAACCTTTTAAACACATTCTAGGGAGTTTATGAGGTAAAAAAAAGTTAAATTTGCATTTAGTTCCTCTTTAACGACACAACAGTGGTAGGTCTCATCAGCAACAACGATGAGACGGACTACAGGAACGAGGTGAGCCGCTTGGCCTTGTGGTGCGGACACAACAATCTCACTCTCAACGTGGAGAAGACAAAGGAGATTGTCGTGGACTTCAGGAAGAGGGATGCACAACATGCCCCTCTGACCATCAACAGCACCGCAGTGGAGAGAGTGGACAGCACCAAGTTCCTGGGAGTGCACGTCTCAAAGGACCTGTCCTGGAGCAGGAACACTGCAGCACTGGCCAAGAAGGCTCACCAGCGTCTCTACTTTCTCCGCAAGCTGAAAAGGGCTGGAGCTTCAACCCCCATCATGTACACCTTCTACAGGGGTGCCATAGAAAGTGTCCTGACCAGCTGCATCACTGTGTGGTTTGGTGCATGCACTGCATCATGCCGCAAGAGCCTCCAGCGCATCGTGAAAGCAGCTGAGAAGATCGTCGGCACCTCCTTGCCCTCACTGCAGGACTTACACAGCAAACGCCTCACTCGGAAAGCCCACTGCATGGCAGGTGATCCCACACACCCACTACACAGCCGCTTTAGACTGCTGCCATCAGGGAGGAGACTGAGGAGTCTCCAGGCTCGAACCAGTAGACTGAGAGACAGCTCTGTTCATCAGGCAGTCAGAATGCTAAACACTCTGCCTGCTCTGCCTCCCCTCCCATTTGAACTGCCTTAACACAAAAAACTTTCTCACACATTACCACTCAACACAAAGATTTTAACACTGGACTCTGTGTCATCAAACGGGTTATTCACTAAACTCTCGGTCGTGTGCTCATTCAGTTTGCACTACTTCTCATATTTGCACTAATGTTTGTACTACATTACTGCCTATAGTCATACTACTGTTTACATTCACTGTTTACATTTATTAATACTGTTTACATTTATTATTACATTTATTACTACTGCTTTACATTTATTACTACTGTTTACATTTACACTACTTTTATCTACACTACTGCAGATACATATACAGCATTCTCTGACTAGCCTTATCTAAGGATGCCTGTTACATGCCCCAGGCATGTAATTTATTTTAGTAAGAGATCAAAATTGTTTAAAGGTTTTTTGAAGTTTTTGTTTAAAGATTCTGAGCAGAAGCATGAGCTGTTTAGAGGCTATGAGCCTAATTGATTGCAGCTGGTGCTCATTAGCTGTAGGTAGAGGTAGTTGCTCTCTCTCTCCCTTTATTAGGTCTAAGCCACACAGCAGAGGGGTGGTTCAGGTTCCAAGTGAGGGTTCAAGTTCCAAGTGAGAGTGGCAGCAGGAGGAGATCCATGCTGCATGAGGATCTGAGGTTCCAGCAGCCCCAGAACCAGACGCTGATGAATGAGCAGCTGATCCAAGCAGCTGCAGCAGTCTGGCATGAAGGAGCATCATGCTACTTCCCCACCGCACGCATCTCGCGCAGCCGAATCAGCCATTTTACATTGAAGTCTATGGGGACGCGAATCTTGGAGCAGCGGGTCGTGTCGCGGCGCATCCACAGCATGCAAGCAGCGCGAAAGTGAGCAGCAGCTGTTTTCTACTCCAGCATCGCATCCGAGCAGCGACTGTGCTGCTCGGATGCCTTGCTGTGGAAGCACGCCATTCCATGCTTCCACAGCTAGATTCAGCTCGCTGCCCAGCAGCAAACAATCAGGACCAATCAGGAGAGACTCTGCCATGTGATCACGCCACGACGACGGGACGGAATTAGGTGGGCACCGTGCGAAACGTTTAACAGATGAAAAAAATCCCGCGGTAAACATGAAGGAGAAACTTACAGCAGGTCGTCAAACTGGGCGCGGGTGACACGGAAGTACAGCTGAAAGCGCTCCTCGTCTGCGCGCAGCTCTTGGATCATCAGATGGTGAAATTCACTGAATTCATGACGCCTCTCATGTGGGGTGAATCCAGAATCGTCGTTGTGCACGGCGTCTGCGTGTTGCTGCTTTGTAGATTAAGTACAACAAGGCAATTCTTCGTATTGCGTCTGCCACTTTTCTGAGACCGGAAATAAACAAACACCGGAGCGGAAGAGGAGGACCAACACGCTCCTCCCACTGCAGACGCGTTAGATGAGGACAGTCATCTGTTGACAAGCAGCCAGTACAGTGCATTTGGAGATTTTTGGAAGCGCAATATGCTTTAGGTGAGGATGAGGCATCAGGCCTGATGAAGCAGCAGACCTGATGATGAAGCAGCAGCAGCAGAAGCTGAACAGAGGTCTGTAGCAGCAACAGCAGCAAAAGCAGCAGCAGTGTGAAGAGGAGCCATGAAGCCATAGGAGGCTGTTTGATGATGTGGTTGAAACCACATGAGGAGGCCGTTTGACGAGCCGTTTGGAGCCATTTGAGGTGGCCGTTTGATGAGCCGTTTGGAGCCATTTGAGGAGGAAGCTGAAACCTTCCGTTGTGACCTGCTGCTGCATGTGTTTTGAGGGGAGGAGGCTGAATCCCTGTGAAGCTGATTCCCTCTGTTGTGGAGACCTGCTGGGTGCAGAAAACCAAGAGCCGTGAGTGTCCTGCTGGACTTTGAGTTTTTTTTGTATTAAAGAAGCTGGTTTTTGAGAAGTGCCACTTTTTCCTTTAATCACCTTTTTTTTAGGACACAGACTCCAGAGAGCCTAAAATAAACACTGTTTTTTTTAACATCCTTTCTGTGTCTGGTGTCCTTGTGTGCTACGTGCCCTCGGGTCGTAACATATAATGGGGGCTCGTCCGGGATTGGACTAATTGACTAATGAGCTATTTTTTTTCTCCCCTAATTTTTGATGAAATATAATGAACGCCTCATCTAGGATTTGAACAAGATTTCACAATCTATTTTTTTTTCTCCCCCTCATTTTTGGTGGATTATAATGGGAGCTCGTCTCATGTGCTATTTTTGGAGCTGTGTTTTTTTGCATTTTTGAGCTGACTTTGTGGTGTGAATTGTGTGTTCGTTGTCAGCTGGCTCTTTTTGAAACGTTCAGGGGTTGCTCGGACGTTAAAGTAGTCTAAGTGTAGGTATTTCTGGTGGTGAGCTGTTTAACACAGTTTTTTTCTGAAACGATGGGGTTCGATGCTGAGATTCGTTTAAAGGAATTGGAGTTAAAAATACGTCGAATGGAATTCGATGCCAGGAAAGCTAAGGCTGAAGCAGTCGTGAGGAAAGCAGAGTTGGAGCAACAAACTGCTCTGAGAGAGATGGAGATTAAGTTTAAGCAACGAAAATTAGAATTGCAACGAAAATTGGAATTGCAAAATAAGGTTTATCAGAAGGAATTAGAGCTAGGTGTTGAACATGTTCCATTTTATGAGGTGGGACTGTGTTCTAGCTTTTTTGTTGCAGACGTCCCTGAACTTGCGAACCCTGAACCTGAACTTGAGAAAAGTGAAAAACTTGA
Organism: Garcialebias charrua; assembly: GCA_038048925.1. Classification (NCBI taxonomy): domain Eukaryota; kingdom Metazoa; phylum Chordata; class Actinopteri; order Cyprinodontiformes; family Rivulidae; genus Garcialebias; species Garcialebias charrua. Next base: position 5,887 of record JBBPBX010056510.1, read on the forward strand.
GCAAACTAAAAAACGAGAATGACTCAACTGTGGATTTGGATTTGGTCACTCCAGAGGTGTCACCACTGGTGGAAGTGCAATACAAGAATGATGATGATGATGATGATGACATTGATCTGAGTGACTGTTTTTTGCTTTTTTCTGAATTAGAAGACGTCCCAGTGAGCATTGTAGCAGAGGAGCCGAGCCTGACTGTCCATCCTGCTCCTCTGGTTACCTTTTCATCCTGTTCACAGGAAGTTGTGAGTGTGCTGCTGGACGTCGTGGAGCCTTTAGCTGAATCAGCAGCACGGAGTGATAGTTTGTTGTTTGTGGGTGATGATCTGATGGAACAATTTGTTGAACATGTAGACAGTGATTGTGGTGTTAACTCTCAATGCTTTGTCTGCAGGGTGCCTGATGACAGTATTGGTGCAGCTACAATGATGTTACTGTCAAGTGATGGAACTGATAACACAGAGGCGGACAATTTCCCTCTGGTTGTTGGAAAAAACCCTGATCTTCAGTCTGACATCACTAAACTGAATGTTGGTGAGTGTGCAGCTAAAAGGAGGCCTTGTGATGTACAACCTGACCGGCGACGCCTTTTTGGGTTTCAGGTATTCTGAAGGCGACTGTTAGTTGTGTGTGATGTGTGTTGTTGGTTTTTTTGTTGTTGTTGTTAGTGTTGAGTATAGATGTTAAGATTTTTTGGTTTCATTTACATGGGTGATGAGCATGGTGGTGTATGGCTGCATCTCCCATGTAAATTCTTATGTGGGGGGGTGTTACATGCCCCAGGCATGTAATTTATTTTAGTAAGAGATCAAAATTGTTTAAAGGTTTTTTGAAGTTTTTGTTTAAAGATTCTGAGCAGAAGCATGAGCTGTTTAGAGGCTATGAGCCTAATTGATTGCAGCTGGTGCTCATTAGCTGTAGGTAGAGGTAGTTGCTCTCTCTCTCCCTTTATTAGGTCTAAGCCACACAGCAGAGGGGTGGTTCAGGTTCCAAGTGAGGGTTCAAGTTCCAAGTGAGAGTGGCAGCAGGAGGAGATCCATGCTGCATGAGGATCTGAGGTTCCAGCAGCCCCAGAACCAGACGCTGATGAATGAGCAGCTGATCCAAGCAGCTGCAGCAGTCTGGCATGAAGGAGCATCAGGCCTGATGAAGCAGCAGACCTGATGATGAAGCAGCAGCAGCAGAAGCTGAACAGAGGTCTGTAGCAGCAACAGCAGCAAAAGCAGCAGCAGCAGTGTGAAGAGGAGCCATGAAGCCATAGGAGGCTGTTTGATGATGTGGTTGAAACCACATGAGGAGGCCGTTTGACGAGCCGTTTGGAGCCATTTGAGGTGGCCGTTTGATGAGCTGTTTGGAGCCATTTGAGGAGGCCGTTTGTGAGCCGTTTGGAGCCATTTGAGGTGGCCGTTTGTGAGCTGTTTGGAGCCATTTGAGGAGGCCGTTTGTGAGCCGTTTGGAGCCATTTGAGGTGGCCGTTTGATGTTGTGGTTTAACCCACTTGAGGAGGTCGTTTGAGCCGTGAAGAAAAGGAAGCTGAAACCTTCCGTTGTGAAGACCCGTTGTGAAGACCTGCTGCTGTCTAAGAAGCTGAAGAGTGACCTGCTGCATGTGTGTTAAGAAGAGGAAGCTGAAACCTTCCGTTGTGACCTGCTGCTGCATGTGTTTTGAGGGGAGGAGGCTGAATCCCTGTGAAGCTGATTCCCTCTGTTGTGGAGACCTGCTGGGTGCAGAAAACCAAGAGCCGTGAGTGTCCTGCTGGACTTTGAGTTTTTTTTGTATTAAAGAAGCTGGTTTTTGAGAAGTGCCACTTTTTCCTTTAATCACCTTTTTTTTAGGACACAGACTCCAGAGAGCCTAAAATAAACACTGTTTTTTTTAACATCCTTTCTGTGTCTGGTGTCCTTGTGTGCTACGTGCCCTCGGGTCGTAACAATGCCAAATGTGCCTTATGTGCCTTACTTCATATGCCACTCTGCCTATATACCAACATCAACTACCTCATACATATACTGTGTACATTAACTTATATGCTGCTGTGCCACTCTTTGCAAATGTCAATGCTAGAAACTTCAGTTTATTTTATAGATATACTTTTTATACTACTATGCAAAAACTCAGGACAGTATTACACTTTTATTATTTCATTTTACGCTTATGTTCATTGGGTGTTTGGTGTTTTAGGGGTGTTTGGTGTTTCAGTGTTGGTGTAAATTTTCATACTTTTATACTATTATGAAAAAACTCAGGACAGTGTTACACTTTTACTATTTTATGCTTATGTTTATTAAATGTTTTAGTGTTTAGTGTTTAGATCAGGGGTCACCAACCTTTTCGAAACTGAGAGCTACTTCGTGTGTACGGAGTCATACAAAGGGCACCAGTTTGATAAACTCTTCGGAAATAACAAAGCGTAAATTGAAAAAAATGTATAATAAACATATTTTTAAGAACATATTTTTAAGATAGACATTTTAAAATATATATAAATACATAAAAAGAATAACAACTGAATAAAATGACATTTTAAATGCAGCTTAGTAGTGAGTTGTGCTATTTTTAGAACAGGTCCGCGGGCACCTCAAATGGTCCTTGGGGGCACCCGGGTGCCCGCGGGCACTGTGTTGGTGACCCCTGGTTTAGATGGTTACTGTTGCACCGAGGAACTGAGAGAAACACAATTTCAATCCTGTGTATGTCCTGTACATATTGCAGTTCTGACAATAAAGTTGACTTTGACTTTGACTTTGACTTTAAGAGTACTGGGTGCCACAGTTTAATCTCAGAAGAAAACTGGGTGCGCTGTGCTCTGCCGTTTCTGTAAATAAAACATTATGATGAATGTTGAAACGTCATGATTGAACACGTACAGACATGTTTGCTTGCAGAGCTAATTACAAACAGCGAACGAGTTTCCTGTTCAGGTCCGTCAAGACGCCGACATGACTGATTAAAACGTCTTTTTATACAAAATCCTCCCAGTAACTGATGACTGATGGATGCAGCCCCTTAAAGCCAAAGAGCTCATCTGTAAATGCACATCCAGTGATTACTTTCTGTGGATTGCATGGAGTCTTCTCATAATAATCAAATTACCACTGACAATAAAGGGTCTTAAGGTTCAATAATACAATATATTTAATAATATGAACATAATGCCAGCTGTTTTAAAAGACACACCATAGATTAGTCCAATGATTTGAAAACAACCGGTGCTAACATACAGTATTTCACTATAGGTCAGTTGTGGATTGAAAACAACCAATGCTAACGGGGGGTTTAACACTATTATATGTCAGTCCCATTGACTGAAAACAACCAGTGCTAATGGACGTTTTATAGGTTAGTCCTGTGGACTGAAAGCAACAGGCGCTAACGGGTGTTTGAACACTATACGGTAGGTTAGTCCTGTTGATTGAAAACAACCGGTGCTAACGGATGTTTTAACACGATAGGTTATTACTGTGGATTGAAACCAACCGGTGCTAACAGGCGTTTTAACACTACAGGTTAGACCCGTGGATTGAAAACAACTGTTGCTAACAGGAGTTTGAACACTATAGGTTAGTCCGTGTAGTGAAAACAACCGGTGCCAATGTTTTTTTTTTTAACCTACTACAGGTTAGTCATGTGGATTGAAAACAACCGGTGCTAAAAGTTTTTAACACTATAGGTTAGTTCCATGTGTTGAAAACAACCGGTGCTAATGAGGGTTTTAACATTACACTTATAGGTTAGTTCTGTGGATTGAAAACAACCGGTGCTGACGGATGTTTAACATTACAGGTTAGTCCCGTGGATTGAAAACTACCTGTGCTAACGGGTATTTTAGCACTATAGGTTAATCCCGCGTTTTGAAAACAACCAATTCTAATGGACGTTTTAACAATACAGGTAGTCCCCGACTTACAAATGAGTTCCGGACCTACGGGCCGTTCGCAACACGAAATCGTCGTAAGTCGGATCACATACAATTTTTTTTTTAAATAAATAAATAAATGTACAGTACAGTACTGTACTGTACAGTTACCAAGCCCTTAGCCTATCCTAACACAGCTTTTAAAGATGAAGGAGTGAGTTTAATTGTCTCCCTTTCACATAAAGGGAGCTAGCTTCCTTTATGTGAATGGAGCCTGCTAAGGAGGAGGGAGACAATTCAACTCACTCCTTCATCTTTAAAAACTGTGTTAGGATAGGCTAAGGCCCTGTACACACGTAGCCGTTTATCAGTAAAACCGAACAGTTTAGCATGCGGTTTAGCCTTTCATCCACACGTGAACGCCGGTTGATGTAACTATAAACGAATAATAACAAAACTCCGGCCAAAGTGAAGATTTGAGAACTCTCCGTTTTCGAGTCTGCTTGTGGACTTTCAGAACGGAGCTTTCTGCTCCAGCTGGACCGGCAAAACTGGTTCTGCCGGTCCAGCTGGAGCGGCACTCACGTCACATAATGCTCTAAAAAAAGCACTAAAAAGTCAACATACCTGCTCTGACATGATTCCTAGTCGACATTTTCCTGCGTTTTATTAATTTTGTACTCCAACACGGTATTTAATAGTAGTTCAACCTCACGGTCTGTCCACACAAACGAAAGAAAATAAATAAATAAATAACAGGAAGTGTGGCTGCATGAGTTGAAGGGTTGTGACAGCACTACACTGCCACCTATGGGTTCAGCATATTCATTACAACTTTACAACGTTCTGTGGTGAAAAAAACGGGACATGTAAACAAACATTTTAAATATTCGAACATGTATGGACAGAGATATTTTTTGTGTGCAAATATTCGTTTTTCAAACACCAGGCTACGTGTGTACAGGGCCTAAGTGCTTGGTAACTGTACAGTACTGTACATTTATTTATTCATAAAAAATATATATATATATTTTTTTTTATGAGATAGGTGACGTAAGTCCGAAACGTCGTAAGTCGAGGGCGTCGTAAGTCGAGGACTACCTGTATAGGTTAGTCCTGTGGACTGAAAGCAACAGGCACTAACGGGTGTTTGAACACTATAGGTTAGTACTGTGGATTGAAAACAACCGGTGCTAACGGATGTTTGAACACGATAGGTTATTACTGTGGATTGAAAACAACTGGTGCTGCTAACAGGCGTTTTACCACTACTGGTTAAACCCATGGATTGAACACAACCAGTGCTAACAGGCGTTTTAACACTATAGATTAATCCCATGGATTGAAAACAAACAGTGCAAACAGGTGTTTTAACACTACAGGTTCCAGGGGTGGGCAATTATTTTTTCCATGGGGCCACATGAGAAATAGAAAATATTGTGGGGGGCCGGGCGAAATGACATAATTCAATACTGCATATTAATAGTATTTCTTTATTAAAAGCAGTAAATATCATTGTTTAGACAAACTGGTAAAAGTATTAGTTATGATTAATCAACAAAATAAAAAGCATGAGTGGACATTTTTGAGGGCTAACGTTGTCTTGTGACTTGACAACAATGCAATCATGCACATTGCGCATGTCTTGATTTACATATTGCATCATTTTGTACGTGAATTTTAAAAAGACATCAAAATTAAAGCAATGCAGTCCACAAATGAGGTAAAATTAGAAACTATTTTTTTGTTGTAACTCCCCTTACGGGGCCGGTCAGAGTCAACCAAAGGGCTGCATGTGGCCCTGGGGCCTTACAATGCCCAGGTCTGGATAGACCCATGGATTGAAAACAACTGGTTGCTAACGGGAGTTTGAACACTATAGGTTAATCCCGTGTATTGAAAACAACCGGTGCTAATGGTTTTTTTTTTAACACTACAGGTTAGTCCTGTGGATTGAAAACAACCTGTGCTAAAAGTTTTAACACTATAGGTTAGTTCCATGTGTTGAAAACAACCGGTGCTAATTCATTCATTCATTCATTCAACCTTTAATTAGTCAGGTAAATCTTATTGAGCTTCGGGGGCTCATTTACGAAAGCGACCTGATATACCTAATAGGGGTTTTAACATTATAGGTTAGTTCTGTGGATTGAAAACAACCGGTGCTAATGGATGTTTTAACATTATAGGTTAGTCCCGTGGATTGAAAACAACCGGTGCCAACGGATGTTTTTAACATTATAGGTTAGTCCTGTGGATTGAAAACAACTGGTGCTAACAGGGGTTTGAACACTATAGGAAAAAATATATTTGCCACTTTTTCCTCAGAATACATTTATTTAATTTATTTATTTTTGCTCCGGGGTCCTAATCCTCTTTCGTAAAATCTTATATCAATAATTAAAACAAGAAAATAAACAACAATGCAGCTGGTAAGACTTGGTCTAGTCCTAAGTCAAATTAAGACTCCGTCCTGTCCCAAGTAAATTTAAGACTCGGTCTTGTCCCAAGTCAAATTAAGACTCGGTCTAGTCCTAAGTCAAATTAAGACTCTGTCTAGTCCTAAGTCAAATTAAGACTAGATCTAGTCCTACATAAAATTAAGACTCGGTCTTGTGCTAAGTCAAATTAAGACTAGGTCTAGTCCTAAGTCAAATTAGGACTAGGTCTAGTCCTAAGTCAAATTAAGACTAGGTCTTGTCCTAAATAAAATTAAGACTAGGTCTAGTCATACATCAAATTAAGCCTCGGTCTTGTCCTAAGTCAAATTAAGACTAGGTCTTGTCCTAAATCAAATTAAGACTAGGTTTAGTCCTACATCAAATTAAGACTAGGTCTAGTCCTAAGTCAAATTAAGACTAGGTCTAGTCCTAAGTCAAATTAAGACTAGGTCTTGTCCTAAATCAAATTAAGACTAGGTCTAGTCCTACATCAAATTAAGCCTCAGTCTTTTCCTAAGTCAAATTAAGACTAGGTCTTGTTCTAAATCAAATTAAGGTTTAGTCCTACATCAAATTAAGACTCGGTCTTGTCCTGGGTCAAATTAAGACTAGGTCTAGTCCTAAGTCAAATTAAGACTAGGTCTTGTCCTAAATCAAATTAAGACTCGTTTTTCCTACATCAAATTAAGACTCGGTCTTGTCCTAAATCAAATTAAGACTAGGTCTAGTCCTACATCAAATTAAGACTCTGTCTTGTCTTAAGTCAAATTAAGACTAGGTCTAGTCCTAAATCAAATTAAGACTAGGTCTTGTTGTAAGTCAAATTAAGACTAGGTCTTGTCCTAAGTCAAATTAAAACTCAGTCTTGTCCCAAGTCAAATTAAGACTACTGGTAGGTCTAGTCCTACATCAAATTAAGACTTGGTCTTGTCCTAAGTCAAATTAAGACTAGGTCTAGTCCTACATCAAATTAAGACTCAGTCTTGTACTAAGTCAAATTAAGACTCCGTCTTGTCCTAAGTCAAATTAAGACTCTGTCTTGTCCTAAGTCAAATTAAGACTAGGTCTAGTCCTAAATCAAATTAAGACTAGGTCTTGTTGTAAGGCAAATTAAGACTAGGTCTTGTCCTAAGTCAAATTAAAACTCAGTCTTGTCCCAAGTCAAATTAAGACTACTGGTAGGTCTAGTCCTACATCAAATTAAGACTTGGTCTTGTCCTAAGTCAAATTAAGACTAGGTCTAGTCCTACATCAAACTAAGACTCAGTCTTGTACTAAGTCAAATTAAGACTCCGTCTTGTCCTAAGTCAAATTAAGACTAGGTCTTGTCCTAAATCAAATTAAGACTAGGTCTAGTCCTACATCAAATTAAGACTCGGTCTTGTCCTAAGTCAAATTAAGACTAGGTCTAGTCCTACATCAAATTAAGACTAGGTCTAGTCCTACATCAAATTAAGACTAGGTCTAGTCCTACATCAAATTAAGACTCCGTCTTGTCCTAATTCAAATTAAGACTAGGTCTAGTCCTAAATCAAATTAAGACTCGGTCTTGTCGTAAGTCAAATTAAGACTAGGTCTAGTCCTAAATCAAATTAAGACTAGGTCTAGTCCTACATCAAATTAAGACTCTGTCTTGTCCCAAGTCAAATTAAGACTAGGTCTAGTCCTGCATCAAATTAAGACTCTTGTCCTAAGTCAAATTAAGACTAGGTCTAGTCCTACATCAAATTAAGACTTGGTCTTGTCCTAAGTCAAATTAAGACTAGGTCTAGTCCTAATAATCAAAGACTTATAGTCTAGCCCTGAAGAAACTAAAATGACTTCCTAAAGGACTACGATGCACCTCAGGATTAGGTTTTAAATTAAACCTACCAGGAAGTTGGTTTAAATTGACTTTAAAAAATAAATCACGTGGATCAGTTCAACAGAAGACAAATAAACCCAGCTCAGTTCTTGTTGACAGACTCAAGCAGTCCTCAGTTTTCTGGATGCAGAATTAAAACCTGACAGTAAATTAAGGACAGTTTGTGCAGCATTCACTGCTTTTACAGTTTATAAAAATAAAATAAATAAAAAGCCGCCTCTTACCTTCAGTAAACAGATTAACTGACACTCCTCCTTCGTTCCTTACATTTCTCATGTTGTTCTGCCTCCAGAAACACAACAAATTTGTTTATGTATTTATTTATTTATTTATTTTAATCTGTTATCTGTCGAGTCCACAGAAGTTCGGACTTCGGTTCATGAGAGGTCCCCTCGATGCAATCAGTCGTGACCACCAGGTGTTGGTGGAAGCAGAACAGAGCCACGCCCACCGCCCGGAACCAACAGCGGTGATCCCCAATGTACGGTCCGCGGGCCAAACCCGGTCGTGGGGAAAGGGGGTTGGTGGCGCAACCTACTGAAAATGAAGTGAAACAACCGGTTTTATGGTAGTCAAGATTTTCTTTTTTTCCAGTTTCTTGTTTTAAAGTTAAACAGAGTCAGAAAAAAACAGGTCTATCAACTTTACAAGTTTCCAGTGAGGATTAAGAGTTATGTATTTTAATGTGACATGCGGTGCTTGAATGATGTTAAATATACATACAAACTTTATTTGACATTTGTGGTTACGTTTTCACTTTTTTTCATTCATTTTCGGAAAATTATGATTAATTTTCTGTAGAATTTTGAGATTTGCAGATTTACGTCAGAATTCATATCATATTTAATTTTAATTTATTTATTTTACAAATGGCAGCTAATGACATGGTATGAAAAAGTCAGCTAAACTTTTATGGTAAACAGCACATATGCTGTAAATCTATAAGATTTTTGTAAATAAACAACAAAATCAATGACAACAACAATACAACAAGTAACCATTTTATGGTGCTAAAAAAATATGACAAAGTCCGTTAAACTTTGTGAAAGAGTAAATTTCGGTTCTTTGTTTATGGTAATTTGTTAAAGTCAACACGTACACAATAAATCTGTTTATAGAAAATAACCTTAAAACAACAACTATACTGTAAATTTTACAGAAGAGGATGTGCAAAAAAAATTACATTTTCCTCACGTTTTTCTCAGAATTCAGATTTTTATTTTTTTGCTCCATGGTCCTAATCCTCTTCCATAAGAACTTACATCAATAATTAAAACAACAAAATAAACAACAACAATGCAGCTGGTAAACATTTATATCGAGCATGTGATGATGAGTCCGGTAAACTTTGTTAAACCGTAAATTTCATTTGTGAACTGTTCTTCGTTTTCAGTAAATAACGGAAAAAGTATACACTGTAAAACCTTGAGATTTTAACTTTAAATTTACAGTAACTGGATGTAAAAATGTTTAAAGCACAAATAAATGTCCTGCTTTAAGTTTGGGATTATTTTCCGTCCCCGGTGTCTCCGGTTGTTCTCCAGCTCTGGTCTTCCCTCTATCAGTGTCTCTTTGAGTTGGACCGAACCCCCGTCTGTTCCTCTGCTCTCCCTAATAAGCCAGGACCAGATTCCTTGGCTGCATGGCAGCTGCTCCAGATGGCATCAGAACTCTGTGGTTCTGCTGTCATCTGGCACCAAACCAAGATCCTCAACAGGCAGAGGTGTCTGTCCCTCTGCTGGGCCCGGGTCAACACCGCCATATGGCAGCCTTATGTAATACTGGGTCTGCTTGGAGACCCTTTCTCCTGTTTCCTCATCAGTTCTGAGCCAGGTTCAGTTTTAGTGGAGAGTTGGACTCCTTCCTGCGGGTTTATTAACCTTCAGAAATGTACTGAAGATGGCAGGCTCATGGGTCAAAAGCAGGGGTGAGAAAACCTGAACGGTCTCATCTTCCCGATGGGTTTAAAACCAGCTTAGTTAAAGAGCCTCCATGTTGGATGTAGCAGATGACACTTTATATTTCCTGTTATAAACTCCTTTTATTTATATTAAAAAATTGTTATATTGATGTGTTATGGAGTACTTTCTTCTTTGTTGTCATTTTTTTAATCATTGTGAGAAATGCGAAAGTTGTTTTATTAGTCCGACTTTTAAAAACGGCGTTATACCCAACATTACGAAACACCTTACGTAATCTGTCAACACTCAGAGGACGTGTTGAGAGGGACTTGCAGCTCCTAACCCACCAAGTTTTAGATCGAGAGCTGTTAAATGTACTGAGTTACAGCTATTACTGTGTTCGCAAATGTCCGTCACGCATGGCGGCCATCTTTAATCGGTCAACTTCAAAGGTCAATCAGTCATAACCATGTACATCCAATGATTACTGTCTCATTTTTATTAAATTTGCAAGATATTTAGCAAACACTAAGGAAATGGACATGACCAGTTTTCTTTTTTAACTTGATTATTACTGTAGTTTTGCCTGTGTGTATGTTTATGTGTGCATGTTTTTGTGTGTTAGCTAAATATCTAATTAATTACTGGATGAATTTTAATGAAACTCACAAAAATAACAATCATTGGACGTACATGTCTACAACTGTTTAACGTTTAGAGTCAGTCTGATTCAAGATGGCCGCCACAGCCAACTGATATTAGAAAACACAATGACACCCGTCTGTTTTACAGATGACTGAGCTCAAACTTGGCGTGGTAGTAGGCGAGACTGATCCCCAACACATACCGAGTGCTAACAGACATTTGTTCAAAACTTTACTGTAAACCACTGTCAATTCTGTATTTCTGTTAGCAAAATATCTCATAAACCGGTGGATGAATTTTAATCAAACTCTCAGGAAATATCTGGATGTTCCTCTTCAGTTGTTCACTTTTTGGAGCCAAACTGATCAAAGATGGCTGCCAGAAACTGAGCTAAGAAAACACATAATTAGCTATAACTCAGTCAGTTGTACAAATATTTTGCTAAAACCTGGTGTAGTAGCAGAGAATCACCCCCAACACATACTCTGAGCACCAACAGAATGGACATGTTTGTTTACAACTTGGACATGTATATAATGCAGCGGGTGATGGTCATTGTTCCTTTTTTGTGTGTCTGTGTGTTTGATTACTGATCAGCAGCTAACCTCCCCTCTTTGCCGTCCCCGTCGGAGCGCCAAGAGCTGAAACCAAGTCGGGCTCTGTGAAGATCCGATGACCTTTGATGTCTGTCTGCCTGAGGAGAACGCCTCCTCTGATTGGGTGCTTGCTCACCTGGACGCCTGGAGCCTCAGCCAGCCATCACGCCATGGAAACTAAATCCTGTTACTCCAGGACCTCTGGTATCCACCGGAACCAAAAACACATTTATCATACTTATGAGACTGGATGCAGGCCCAATAAGTTTACAGCGACTTCCTGCTGCTGAGAGACTCACCTCCTGGACGAGGGACGTAAACAGAAATTTAATAAACTTGTCCCTCCTCTCTCATCCCGTTCCACCTGTGATCACATTCTTACTCAGCTCTTAGAGTTAATCAAAAATAAAAATGGTCTTCGCTGCCTGCCACCGTAAAAAGTGGACAGAGTCGTCTGTCTCTGTGCATATCTGTGCTGACCGCTGAAAGGATTTGAACAAAACCAAAAAAGTAATCATCAAACTGATTAACAGTTTCAACAAGATTCAAGATGGCCGCCTCAGCTAATCAACTTTAGCAACCATTCAAAACGGCTATATGATGAGCTAAAAATTGGTCATTCCCAACACTTTCAACATGGATGTATCTGCGAGTTTCACGTCTGTCAGCAAAATATTTCATGAGCTAGCTGGATTTTAACAAAACCTTCCAAAAGTAATAACCTGATTCACTTCATGAGTCAAGATGGCCGTCACAGCTAATCAACCTGAGCAGTGACATTTTTACAGATGTGCAGCTAAAATTGAGCAATTTGTTATTTTTCAAAAGTAAAAACAAGAAAAATACTGAAAATTCAACCAATGAAAACCAGTGTTTTGAGCAGGACCTACAGTGGAACAACGCAGGTTTGCTGCGTCAGACCCTAGGCTTTTTAAGTGTGAGCATGGACGCAATCAAATCTCAAGAAAGGCTTTCTGTAGGAAAATGCCTCAATAGGGTTTTCATCGAAATCACAAGCGTGCCGTTCTTTCTGTCACGGCCCATTTCAGTAGTTTGTTATGTCTGAGTTTCTTCAGTTGATTTTCAGTATTTGTTCTAATAATTCCTTGCGTCTGTTTCTTTTTTTTCCACTTTAATTTTTATTAACATTTTCAATAGAAAATAACATTCCAAAGATATATCACATACATTTTCCAGATTATGGTAGCCTAAGCAGGCCTCTCTTTACAATAATAATTCCCAAAAACAACAATAAAGGGGTGCACATACTATGAAAACAATTTTTTATATTAAAAAATTAATAAAATAAAATACATCTCGGTCATAGGTGTCTGTGTTCTAGACATTTCACTGTTTAATGGCATTGAGTTTCCTCATGTCTTTTCTTGGGTTTTGTACTGTGTCCATTTTTCCCACTTATTCAAAGTCAGTGCGTCAGTTTCAAGGTATTTTAGTTAGTATTTGGAGCGTGAACTGATCCAAACACAATAACTGTCCAAGGTGGTGGGCGATATGCAATCTGCTTCACCGGACACGCCATTTTCCCGGTCGTTGACATGAAAGGCACATTTTCAGACGTCCAGTAGATGCAATCTGACATGTCCAACGTGAAACACACACTGTCACCATTTCACCATCGTGTTCCCCACCGGGTTGCAGAAATACCGACACACAAATGGATCCGCAGCTCACACTCGAGAAAGTCCTGACATACACCTGCGAACAGACAGACGGCACTCTGCTCTGCGGGGCCGTACTCCATTGGCTGGTCTTAACAGCTTTGGAGTATTTTTAGACCCGTTATTCCAGGGGCCTGTTCTGGCAGGCCACTGGGGGAGTATTTAAGTCGCCCCCCACCCAACAACCAGAGAACATTAAAAACACACAGTGGAAACCTCTTTATCAACACTCGAGCTGAAACACCCAGCAGACGTTTTACATGTCCTCGGGGTAAGTACATGCAGCGTGTAAAGAACTGGATGGACTTTACGAAGGTTCTGGTGGGTTTTCTGTGGTAACGAGATGCAGGGGGGCACTCGGGCCAGGCAGGAACAACACAAGGCTTCAGCTCGGGTCACGGCTGAAGGACGGCCTCTGCACCCGTCTGCCGGCTCTTCGAAGCAAGAAAGTTGGTTTTGCAGCAGATTAGTGCGTTCTCAGATGAAGATTATTTATAACTCGTGAAGGCCGTGGTCTCCAACAGGCAGGGGAAGAGACCGGTGGTCGTGGCTTTGAATCTCTTTGTGCCGTGGCCGTGACACTGACGAATGGTTCTAATCTTCGGTTTCATTTCTGGTTATGAATAGACGTTGTATAATTACAAATTTATCACTGTCCAACAGCAAGTGTGCTGTAAGGAATACTCACAGTGCACTGGCATGCTAAGGTAGTGTCTCACTGGACTGGGACTGTTAGGGGCCATTTGGAGATATGGCATCATGATCAAATACACAAATTAGATCTTCTACAGCCATCACAAGGCTTTTGGTGTTGCTGTAGCATTTTGGCTATGTGTGGTACAGTGGCGCAGTTGGTAAGGCTGTCACCTCTTAGCGGGAAGGTTTCCCAATCGAATCCCAGCAGGGGACCTTTCTGGATGGCATGTTCATGTTCTTTCCATGCATGCAAGTACTCTTGTTTCCTCCCACAGACCAAAGACATGCATGTTAGGCTGATTGGTAGCTCCAAATTGTCCCTAGGTGTGAGTGAAAGAGTGAATGGTTGTCTTGATCTTGATGTGTCCCTGTGATGGACTGCAGACCTGTCCAGAGTGTCCCCCGCCTCTCGCTTATTGATTGCTGGACGTCGACACCAGTGGCCTCCATGACCTGAAAAGGGAGAAGCAGCTGAAGATAATGGATGGATATTATAACATGAACATGATGATATATCCTGTCTACACAGTTTTCTGTTGAGGAACTTTATTCTGAAATTATTCCTCCATTTCTAGAGTTTTCACAGACTGGTGAACCTCTGCCCATCTTTACTTCTAAAGGTCTCTTTGTATACCCAATCCTCTGACCTGCTGATAATTAACCCCATAAGTTACTAAAAGTTCATTTGTACCACCTTTGTTTCTCCTGGAACAACTTTTTCAAGATGTGTTGCTGCCTTAAAATTGAAAATGATTAAATTTGACCTAAAATCACCTCATTTTATCTGTTTAAACATTTGATATGCTTAACATGCTCCATTGTGAATAGAATAATGTTCATGAGATTTACAAATCATTACATTTTGTTAGTATTTTATTTTTATTTTTTTTTGGAAATAGGGTTGCATATTGTATGAGTTCAGAGTGAGTATCTCGTTTATTGTAATACTTTGAGATATTGATATGCTCCAGAATTACCAACACTAAACTGAGACAGGTCTGAGACCATGGGTCCAGAAGCCATAAAGACTCTGTAATGTGACCATTTCAAGAATTCCTGCAACACAAAAGTCTCTTCAACTGGGAATCCTCACAAACATTTCGAGACATTTTGGAGAATACCTCCAGTCGCAGCCCATTGGGACAACTTGAACTCTTACACAGGTTCTGTCACTAATGAGCAATGTATTATTTGATGCTGAATAAAACATTGAAGTAAACCCAGACACTCTAGAGCAAACACTTGCGTAAATTTAGTTTAACAGTTTCTTTTCTCTCCCTTTGTTTTGTTCAGGGAGCCATGAGTCCAGCATAATGTCGGCTGAAGTTGCGTTTCAGAAGTTTTCCTTTCCGTTCGCCTGCGTGGTGAAAGTTTCTCCCCAAGAGAAAGTGACCCAGAAGGACTGCGTCCAGGTCCAGAAACCAGAGCTTCCTAAAGAGAATCCAAACTGCGGCGAGCCGAGTTCTGTTAGAATTGTGGGTGCTCTCCTGCACGATGAGAACACGGCAGCTGCCAAGGCCTCGGTCTGTGGTGAGGCCCCTCACGGCGTGTTGGAGAACCTGAGGGTGGAAAGTGAGGATCAGCGTCCAGCAGCGAAAAGACAGTTGTCCTCTGAGAGCGCGGCTCGGTCCATCACAGCCGTGAAGAAAAGCACAGTGAGGAAGGAGACGGATGAACAGAAACCGGGTCGGAGGGTTCCACCGAACGCTGCAGGAAGCAGGAAACGCAGGAAGGACCTCTTCACCAGCTTCGACGTCTTCCACCGGCTGGACTCTCAGGTCATCAGGACAGCAGCCGAGGTGAGGACACTTAGAAGACGCCTTTGTCTAAACCTACGAGGAGTTAAATCTTCTTTTGATTATTTGGTCAAAACTGAAGAGAACAAGTTGAATGTTCTTTGGATGCGTGTTCTTCAGCTAAAAGAAAAGTGTGTGCACGACGTGAAGACAATCGTACAGAGCATCACACGGGGAGCCAGGAATGAGCTGGAGAGACTCCGGGCCATCTGGGTCTGGCTATGTCACAACATCGGTGGGTTCACCAAAACACCCAGCATGCACCGGGGTATTTTAGGGCACGGGGCCGTATATTTACTGCTGTCGGCTTAAAAAGACCGTTGTCTTTGTAGAATACGACGTGAGCGGATATCTTGGTCTTTCGGAGAAGTTGAGCTGTACGGAGGAGGTGATCGCCGCCGGTCGGGGGGTTTGCTGCAGCTACTCCAGCCTTTGCTCCGAGATGTGCAGGTGAACAAACTTTCAACACTTCAGGAAACAGAGGCACTGAAACAATCCATCTGCCGACCAGAACATGTTTCTACTTGGTGCCTGTCATAGCATCATTCAAATCCTATGAAGACTTTGCTCTCTGAATGTTTCCAGAACCTTTAGGCACTAACTGGGCCACCAGACATTCACCAAAAGGATTTACCATAGGTTTCATTATTGTTGACAGTTTTAGTGAACTCAGGTTAAATTTTTAGTCAGTTTTTATTGCTTTTCAATGGGCATACATGTAAACATCCCGAGCAAGAGGTCACATAATGTGACAGATTCACAAAACCTTGGCAAACTCTTCCTACAGCCACATTTCCGCTAAAAAAATAAAGTTTTTTCTGTCAATAATAATTTTATTGCCGCTGAACTTCTGTTTTTCCTCTCAAATCTCCCTAGAAGGCAGCAAGTGCACCCATGAGCTCCCATAAACTTCTATTTTACATTAAATGTGATTGTCTCCACAAACCTGAAGGTGAAGAGAGTTTTTAACTTGTTTCTCCGACATAAAGGTGCTTTAAGAACTGAAAACTTCAACAAATGACCATGTTGCTCACGGTCTCCTTTTTTAAAGCACTTCATGGTTTCCACACAGCGGCTGCTTGTTTGAGGCTTACTTTTCAGACTGTATTTCTCTCTTTCTTTCCTGCAGCTGTGTTCCGCCCCTCCCTTGTCTGCTCCAAAAAAGGCGGGAATCTCTGTGGCAGCAGTGATTATTCTGCAGCCTGGTGACGAGGATTCAAACATGTTCTGTGTGTGTTTACAGGGAGGTGGGTATCGAGTGCCAGGCGGTGCCGGGTCACAGTAAAGGCATCGGCTACCGTCAGGGCCAGAGCCTTCGGCGCGTGAAGTCAGACCACCTGTGGAACGCTGTGCTCCTGGGGGGACAGTGGTTCCTGCTGGACGC
>JBBPBX010056511.1:0-10031 GCA_038048925.1 Garcialebias charrua
GACAGGAACAAATCTGCATTGGTTTTTGCCAGGATTCCAACAGATTCTGAAAACCATTTAGAGAAGTCAAGGTCGAGAGCTTCAGATCTTTTTGTAAGATATTCCATGAAGCTTACAGCTCTTTTCTGTAATACAAATGGTAAATGGTAAATGGAGCTTATTTATATAGCGCTTTCCAGCCCCCTGTGAGGAGCCCCAAAGCGCTTTACAATACCAGCCATCCACCCATTCATTCACACATTCATACACCGGTAGTGGTAGCCTGCCTTGCAAGGCGCCATCCAGACCTACCGGGAGCAACTCGGGGTTAAGTGTCTTGCCCAGGGACACAACGACACATGGTGGGCGGATGCGGGATTCGAACCTCCAACCTTCCGATCTGGGGTCGACTGCCATTACCACTGTGCCACGGCCGCCCCAAAACAGGCTTTGTAATTGTTTCACATGCTTTCCCCCAAACATCAATACAATATACAGTATTAAGTGTGGAACAATGATTGTGTTTTACAACAAATACAGAGCTTTATCATTCAATAAGTCTCTGACTTTGTACAGTACTGCAATAGATTTAGCTATTTTTATTCTTACAGAATTTATGTGTTGTTTCCATGTCAGTTTGTCATCAATAATAACACCCAAAAACTTCACCTCACTCACTCTACAAATCTCAACACCCTCAATTTTAAATGGAACATCAACGTTTTCTTTTATTACTGAATATCATGTAATTAGTTTTTTCTAGATTTAATGATAATTTATTGAGTTTAAACCAAGTTTGTATTTTGACAAATTCTGTCTTCATCAATTTTAAATGGAACATCAACAGTTTTCTTTTTATTACTTAATATCATGTAATTATTAGTTTTATCTAGATTTAATGATAATTTATTAAAGCTGCTATATGTAACTTTTCTAACAATATATTTTTAACATATTTCTTCACTCTGTCACTAGATTGATGTTAGAGAGGTAATCTCTGAAAAAAACAAAAAAAAAATATTGTCCCCTTGCTTCTCCAGGTGGTAAATAAGCATTTCTAAAAAGAAAAAGTGACCCGCCATTTTCCAGCCAATAAAAACAAAGTTTGTAACCAGCCAATAAAAACCGAGCTTGAATTTGAATCAGCCAATAAAAACAGAGCTTGAATTTGAATTTTAACAGACCACAAGGGGGCAGAGCCATATATGGCTCTGAGGGGGAGGGATCAGAATGCTTTGCTTGTTGAAATTTTTTCTAAGTGCTGATGTTCTACAGAAACTGCAGACTGAACCTTTAAGTTTAAACCAAGTTTGTATTTTGACAAATTCTGTCTTCATCAACTCAAGGACACATTTAAGGAGTCCTGATACATTTACCAAGTCATTCACATATAAAATAAATAACTTTGGTCCAAGTACAGAGCCTTGTTGATAGGGTTGGGCATCGTTTGAATTTGAGCGATTCCGGTTCCGATTCCGATTCTTCGTTTCGATTCCGATTCTTTTCTATTCCGATTCTTTTCGATTCTCGTTCCGATTCTTTTTGTAGGCGGGGTTACAAAAAGACGTGTCAATTCAATTCAGTTCAGTTTATTTATACTATATAGCTCCAAGTCACAACAGAAGTTGTCTCAGGGCACTGAACAGAAACAATCAAATATAAAAATAATAAGTTAACAGAAACTTTAATATAAAAATAATGGTAACACTATTTATCTGAGGAGACTACATTGAGTTTAACTCCATGTTATAAAAAAGCTACAGTAGTTAGCCAGAGTTATTTCAGGATGAAATAATTTGAACTTCTGTTTGAATTTAATGCTATGAACTTTTTCCTTTTTGTTACATTTACTATGAATTTCTCACAGGGCAGATTAGAGCCAACATGAAGCACTTTGGTGTGGACTTGTTCCTGTTGAAAGTGCTTTATAAATAAAATGGTATGGTATGGTAACATGGAGGACTCACCAACATATATTATTATTATTATACATATAATATTGTCCAGTGTCTGATGCTGCAGTCATGTTACTGAGCTCCCACTGATGGGCTAACCTGGTTCCACCACCAGCAGCAGGATCCTCAGACAGAACAGCTGGTGGGATGTCCTGGTATCTGCAGCCCTCTCTCCATTTGTTTCTTCATGGACATGGAGCTGTGACATTATGTTGTGCCTCTTGCTCAGCAAAACGCTCCTCCAGTGGAGACTTTCTGGACAGACTGCAGGAAGTTCCTAAACAAACAACAGGTTTATCAGTATTATCAGTAAAAAGAGATTATTAAATCATTTTTAAGACTGAGAATGTGTACAATTATTAGCTCTGTTGTTATTGCCTAACTAACCTATTCAATAATTCTTCAAACTGTGACATTCACTCATAATGGAATGAAAGAGAACATAAACAGAAATTATATAATAATGAAAACTAGAGACATTAAAACATTTTAAAAGACACAGAGAACTTTAAATGGATTAAGAATGTTAATAAGTGTTGGATTTGAGTGCAATGTGCAATCCATGGTTGAATTCACATCTGAAAAGGGATGCAACCTTTTCACAACATATGCTGTAACAGTTCTGTGGCACTCTTCATTCAGTTACACTGACGTTTTTACCTTGGACAGTCACTGGTGAACACTGTGAAGCCATTTCAGGTCGTTTGTCTAAGAAAAAAACGAGCTAACGTTAGCATCGTGTTTGTATTTGAGCTGACTTACCGCTTTAAGCGGAGTATAACTTGTTAGCTGCCTTAATGTTGGTATGAGATGTAGTTTATAGTTTATTTATTTACCTGATGGAGCCGAAGAGGTAGCGATTAGCGAAAAGTTCGGCGGAGCGTTTTGCAGACGGACCACTCTGTACTTCCGGTCGGATACGAAGCGAAAATAATCCGGTGGAGCGCGTCAAAGACGGGACACTATTTTACTTCTCCACCCTCCTTTGCATGATAGAAAATTATTGCAAGTGCTGCACTGACCTGACTGGTCATTTTATTAATTAGTACGCTTTCGATCGCGGAATCCACACTTCCGGTGGATTCTTCTTCGTTGGTTTTCGGCGGGGCTACTTCCGGTCGGCTAACTAGCATCGAACTAGGAATCGCAAATTAATATTTTGAACGATTCCGGGAAAACCGGACAGTTAGTCCCGGTTCCGAACGATTCTCGATTCTCGATGCCCAACCCTACTTGTTGATGTATGCTGCTGACTATCCATGATTTATTCAACCTTTATTTAGACAGCTTAATCCCATTGAGCATTGGCGACTCATTTAGAAGAGAGATGATTTCTTAACGAAGAGTGATAACAATGAATAACAATAGACAGGCACAGAAGAGGCATACACATAATTTATTTAAATAATATTTTTTAACTAATCAAAACGAAATAGCAACCAAAAGGACAGTAAAAAGGAAAAGTAGCAAAAAGAAAAAAACTGCTAGATTATAAAGGCAGTGCTGATCTGATGCTGCTGCTGATTATTTCGTGTTGCTTTGTTCATTGGCCCTCATCATGCTGCTGCTGCTTCTGCTTTCTTACGCCGGGTACACACCAAATGCGTTTTGAGCGGCCAAGGCAGCCAGTTTACATGCAAGTCTATGTGGCCGCGCATCGAGGAGCGGCGTAGCGTCATACGGCGCGTTTTGAGCAGTTTGAGCAGCGCGGCAGGGCGCGGTGCTCTTTTTCTGCACACACGGCGCGTCCAGAGCAGCCGCTGCTCGAGTTCAACAAATTGAACTTTGACCTACTTCGGCTGCTCGCCGCGTAGCAGAAACCAATCGGGAGAGACTCTGCTATGTGATGACACAACGACGACGGGACAGAATTTAATACTAGTTAGGCACTTTTTCTTATTATTATTGGTTTATTGTTCTAAAATTCGGTAGACAATAGTCTCCTAAATACTGTGGCATACTGCTCACACTTGTCGGATGAATTCTCTCTATATCAATGTTGTCTGACATGATCCCAACCTGAGACAGATGGAGAGCCGTTCTTCTGCTGAAACTGCGCGCCTGTAGTTGCTGTAGTTGGGCAGCACGGTGGCACAACTGGTAGAGCTGCTGCCTCTCAGCGAGAAGGTTGCCGGTTCAAATCCCGGTCCGGGGCCTTTCTGGGTGGAGTTTGCATGTTCTCCCCGTGCATGCGTGGGTTTCCTCCGGGTACTCCGGTTTCCTCCCACAGACCAAAAAACATGCTTGTTAGGCTGATTGGTGACTCTAAATTGACCCTAGGTGTGAGTGTGAGAGTGGATGGTTGTTTGGTGTGAGTGAGACAGGTCCCTCTTGTAAATGAGTCCCCGTGACTCAACGAGGCTAGCCTGTATAAATAAAGGTTGAATGAATGGTGTCCTGCAGGGTGATGCAGCCAACAACGCGGGACAGCAGGTCGTCAAACTGGGCTCGCGTGACACGGAAGTACAGCTGAAAGCGATGCTCGTCTGCGCGTAGCTCCTGGATTAGATGGTGAAATTCACCAAAATGCTCCTCCCACTGCGCGTCTTCAGACGCGTTCGGTGTGAACAGACATCTGTTGACATGCAGCCAACACTGCGCGTCGGGAGCGTTTTTGATGCTCAAGACGCGTTCGGTGGGAACCCGGCATGAGTTTAGTGACTTGTATATTGGTTGCAGATCTTTGCAGGTTGATTGTTGTCAAGAGCTGTAATTAATCTTCTTACTAATTTTTCCTTTGTTGTAAGAGTTGGAGAAGCTCGCTGTGAGGTCCTGGGTTCCGGGAGAAGCCACTAGAGGAGAGGTGAGTACCATTTGAATGAGGAATTGTTTGCAACAGGAGCAGAGAGTGCAAGAGCAGGCAGGAGGCTGTTTGTTGTGTTCAGAAATCACAGTGTTTAGTGTGTTTGTTGGGTCTGTAATGGTGTGCTCTGTTTGTTACGACATGTTACTGTGCCTTTAAGAGATGCTTTACGGCATGGGGTAAATGTGTGTGTGTGGGGGGTTTTGAGCTCAGTAAAGTTTGGTGCACGAAGCGACACGGTGTGGTTATTGAGTTCCCGCGGACACTACATTTTGGCAGACGAGGATGTCCGGACTCGCGTTACCACCACCGCCACCTTTCCTCCCTGTCCCCGGCGACCCAGCTGTCCCGTGGGACAGATGGCTGACGGCGTTTGAGGACTACTTGCTGGCTTTGGGACACACTGAACTGGCGGAAGCGAGGAAGTGCGCGCTCCTCCGCCATTGTCTGGGCCAGGAGGGTCAGAGAATCCTCGCCACGCTCACGTTAGCGGACAATAAATACGCCACGGCTACAGCTGCACTGAGGACTCATTTCAGCTCCGGGCGGAGCCGGCGGATGCACCGCTTCGAGTTTCGTCAGAGGACGCAGCGGCCGGGTGAGTCTGTCGCCAACTACGTCTCAGCACTACGAGAGCTGGCTAGACTCTGTGAGTTTGGGGCGTTAGAAGATGGACTCATAGTTGATCAGCTGATAGAAAAGACGTCGTGTGACCAACTGAGGGAGAGACTTTTGTTAGAACCAGACTCCATGACGCTGGCGGGCGCTCTGGTTATTGGAAAGCAGCTTGAAACAGCACTAACAGAGGCGCGAAAATTCTCCCGCGCGGCGCACGAACCAGTGACGTCATCAACATCGGCCGTTTATCACACAGAGGCTGTGGAGGGGGCTGACTGGCCGAGTGGCAGCTGGGATGTGCAGAGAGTGGACAGGGGGCCCAGCAGGAGGGGGGCCAGGAGCTGTGGTAACTGTGGCTCCTCTAACCATGCAACTAGAGACCAGTCATGTCCTGCACATGGGAAACTTTGTCATAAATGCGATAAACTGAATCATTTTGCACGCTGCTGCCGCTCCTCTTCTGCTCGCCAGGATACTACTGTGGTTCCCATTAACACTGTACAGACTCTGCAGCCGTCGTTCAAGCTCTGCACATGTCGCGTGGGTGCAGCTCACGTCTCGCTCCTTGTGGACACAGGGGCCAAAGTGTCAATTTTGAATAAAAGCACGTATGATCGTTTCTTCAGCCGTACACCCCTGGAAGCAGCCACTACAACCCTGTTGGGCTACGGTCACTCTCCCATCGACACTCTGGGCGTGGTCCGCCTCCCTGTCCAGTATGATCAGCAATTTACGCCTGACGCCAAGTTCTGCATCACCCGGAAGGGAGCTAACATTATGGGCCTAGACTTGTTCCTCGCCCTGGGCTTTGCTGTGAGTGAGCCTGCCACAGCCCCTCTCACCCCGACCCCTTGGCCACTTTCACCTTGGGAACATATTCAGGTCGACATCTGTGGGGAACTTCAGGGGGCACCTGCTCACGCTCGCTACCTGCTGGTTGTTCATGATCTTCACTCGAAGTGGCCTGAGGTTTGTCAACTGAGCTCCATCACTGCACACACCATCATAGACTGCCTGGACAACCTGTTTGGACGCTGGGGCCTTCCCAGTGTTGTTACGACGGATAATGGGGCCCAGTTCACCTCAGCAGAGTTCACAGAGTTCCTCACACTACGCTCCATCAGGCACATCAGGACAGCAGTTTATCACCCAGAGAGCAATGGTGGTGTGGAACGACTCAATGAAACTCTCAAAAATGGACTCAGAGCCTGTCTGGAGGAGGGGAGAACATTCAGCGACGCTCTCAACCAAACCCTCTTGACCATCCGGGCATCCAAGCATCCCACTACAGGAGTTTCACCGGCGATGCTGATGATCGGGCGCGAACTGAAGCAACCCCTGGACTGTCTGAGAGCTGAGCCAGCTCCTGCACGCGGGAGCCCAGAGCTCCAGAAAGCCAGAGCTCAGGTGAAGGGTTCGCAGGCCCGGATGAAAGAGAGGTTTGATGCCACGCACCGAGTGCAGACCCCCTCACTGGCTGCAGGGGATTGGGTCAGGATCAAACGGCGTCATCGGAGAAATAAACTGAAATCATTCTGGTCAGAGCCACTGCGGGTGGTTAAGCAATTGGGGCCGGCCACATACAGACTGGAAAATGGGAGTCGTTGGCACGCAAATCGTCTGCACAGGGTCATCGCCCCACCAGCATCTGTTTCACCGCTGACCCCAGCAACGGCACTGGGTTGGCAGCCTAGGCCAATGACTTTTCGGGTGGGGGATACTCCACCAGCTTTGCCCGACTCCACTCAGCAGCCAGCACGGCCCCAGAGACTGAGGGCCCCGCCTGTCTGGCTTGGGGACTATGTGACAGGGTGATTGTGTTACTGAAGATCTGTTAATCTGTGTTTTATTGAGTCCATATTAATCTGTTATTCTTTGCAAAGTGTTATGTTTTCAAGGGGGGTGAAGGGGGGAAAATGTTGTGTTCAGAAACCACAGTGTTCAGTGTGTTTGTTGGGTCTGTAATGGTGTGCTCTGTTTGTTACGACATGTTACTGTGCCTTTAAGAGATGCTTTACGGCATGGGTAAATGTGTGTGTGGGGGGTTTTGGGCTCAGTAAAAGTTTGGTGCACGAAGTGACACGGTGTGGTTATTGAGTTCCCGCGGACGCTACAGAAAATGCAAAAGAAAGAAAATTCTAAATATATTATGTGAAAACATTTAAATAAATACTAACACTGGGGAAAAGATGGAGGAACCTCCACACACTCCCCCTCTTCTGGAAACTCCATGGGCCAGCGTGACAGGTAGTCTGCAGTGGAGTTCAGCTTCCCAGGGATGTGATGGACATCAAACTGAAATGGCTGCATCGCCAGGTACCAGCGGGTTATTCTGCTGTTTGAGTCTTTCATTCTTTCAAGCCACTTCAGAGCCTTGTGATCCATTTCTAGGACGAAACGTGTCCCCAACAAATAATATTTCAGTGAATCTAAGGCCCACTTCACAGCTAGGCACTCCTTTTCTATGGTGGAATAACGAGTTTCCCTTGGGTAGAGCTTTCTGCTTATAAAAGCAATAGGATGACGTTCCCCTGGAGGCCCTTGAAGCAGCACTGCACCCAGCCCACGCCCAGATGCATCAGTTTGCAAAATAAACGGCTGGTCAAAGTCAGGGCAGTGTAATGTTGGAGGTCCACTCAAGGCACCTTGGATGTCCTGAAAAGCTCTCTCTGCTTCCTCCTACCACTGAAGCTGATTAGGTCTCTTGGGACTGGTCATATCTGTAAGCACAGCAGCTTTGGCAGAAAAGTTAGGAATGAACTTATGGTACCAACCCGACATCCCAAGGAAGGATTTTAGCTGCGTCCTGGTCTGCGGCAGTGGACATGACTGAATTGCTTGAACCTTCTGGATCTGAGGTTTGATGACTCCATTGCCAATAATATGTCTGAGATATTGAACTTCCTCCTTGGCAAGGGTGCATTTAGCTGCATTAACAGTCAGACCTGCAGCATGAAGAGACTCAAAAACAGCTTTAAGATGTTGCAGATGGTCCTCCCAGCTGTTACTGTAGATGACAATATCATCCAAATAAGCAGATGCAAAATTTGAAAGACCTCCCAGTACCTTATCCATAAGTCTCTGGAAGGTTGCAGGTGCTCCATGAAGCCCAAAAGGCATGACGGTGAACTGATAGAGGCCCCAAGGTGTCCGGAAAGCTGTCAGTTCACGAGACCTGGTGGTAAGGGGAACCTGCCAATAACCTTTGGAGAGATCAATGGTGGTAAGAAATTTTGCTCTTCCAAGACAACAAATCATGTCATCGATACGGGGAGTTGGATAAGAGTCAAACTTGGAAACAGAGTTCAAATAGCGGAAGTCTATACAGAACCTCATGGTGCCATCCTTTTTTGGTACAAGGACAATAGGATTACACCAGTCACTGTGAGAAGTCTCAATGATACCCAGAGAACACATTAATTCAATCTCCTCTTTTAAAGGGCCAAGGAGACGCTCAGGGATCCTGTAGCTCCTTCGTTTCACAGCTGCATTGTCCTTCAGACGAATATCATGTTTAATATAATCAGTACGTCCAGGATTATTATGAAACACATTGTTACAAAGGGCTCTCACTTGCAACTGCTGCTCTGGGGAGAGATGACTCAGGTCAAGAGCAGAAGCTGATGGTAAAGGCAGGTATTGTTCCTCCACCTCCTCATCTGATACACTTCTGATGAAAAATAAATCTTGCTTCCCCTCAGGCCTTGAGATCCATTCCTTCAGTAGGTTAATGTGAAGAACTCTAGTACTGCGTCTCTTATCCGGAGTACAGATCTTGTAGGTGGTGGGACCCAGTTTTTGAACAACCTCGTACCTTGCCACTGAGCCAAAAACTGGCTGTCAGGTAGCAGTACCAATACCTTTTCACCTGGTTCAAAACTCCTTACATGTGCTGTTTGATCATACCAGGATTTTTGCTTCTGTTGAGAGACACGCATATGTTCCTGAGCCAATCAGGTCATCTTTTCCAACTTCTCTCTCATCTGGAGGACATAAGAAATTGTATTAACAGGTTCCTGTGCAGGTTTCTCCCCCTCCCATTTTTCTTTCAAAAGGCCCAGTGGACCTCCCACCTCATGACCAAAAAGCAACTCAAAGGGGGAAAATCCGGTAGAGGCTTGGGGTACCTCCCGATATGCAAACAAGAGGTAAGAGAGCCACTGAGCCCAATCAGACCCAGCTTCATTGATGAATTTACGAAGCATGTTCTTAAGAGTCTGATTAAACCTCTCTGTGAGTCCATCAGTTTGTGGGTGATATGGGGTGGTTCTCTATGGGGAGAACCATGAGGGTAATCAGTGGTATTACAAAAATCACATTTTGTCTTTCAGGACACCATATGAGACATCAAAAAACTCTACCAGCAAGCAACAGTTAAGACAAATCACATTTGCATTTGAGATCGAAGCAGTGAGATTAAGTCCATGAGTCTGTTCAGATTTAGCCATAGTTCTGATGATGGGACCAGCCAGCCTTATCTGTCTGAGAACACACAGAAAGTTCTCCGGGGAGGGAAGGGGGGAGGGGGGGTTGCAACAGATTCAGTCCTCAGTTGCTC
This sequence comes from Garcialebias charrua, assembly GCA_038048925.1. Lineage (NCBI taxonomy): Eukaryota > Metazoa > Chordata > Actinopteri > Cyprinodontiformes > Rivulidae > Garcialebias > Garcialebias charrua. The sequence continues at coordinate 9,914 of JBBPBX010056511.1, forward strand.
ACTCAGGAGAAATTTGTAGTCAGCCTGTCCAAGGCTGCTTGGGAAGTCTGATTAGATATAGCATGAATTATCTTCAGGTCAGGCTCACAGTGTACTTTCCTGTAGCCTTGAGTCCAGA
>JBBPBX010056511.1:12271-22740 GCA_038048925.1 Garcialebias charrua
GGAGGAGGAGGAGAAGATCACTTGACTTTTGGCCAAAAAAACAAAAGAAAACTCCAGATAAGGGATTAAGAAGGGGAATTTAATACATTTGTGTCACATATAAAACAGTCCTGCATCGCTTTGAATGAGAACATGCGGCTGCTCGCTGGCTGCGCGCTGGGACAGGTGGGGGCGTGGGTTAGGGGCCAAAAACTCTGCCCCTTCTGTTCTCTGATTGGTCCGGTCAAAAATCTACGGAGAAATCGTTGTCTATGGGAGAAGTCCCAGACTGAGCAGTGAAGGGAAATGAGAATTGAGCGGAGCTGTGCAGGAAGGCGAGGGCCAGGCTAGCTAAAAGTAGCAGAACAGAATACAGTATAGAGCAAAAACAAAAGTAGAGCCGGGAAAAAATATTCAATAAGAAAGTTATTTATTTTGAAAAGTATCAAAAGTCTTGAATAAGCTGAACATTTCACAAAATGAATGGCTGAAACTGCACAAAGTGTGCAGAAGTAGTTTGACTGCAATAAACCATACGCAGAAAAAAATAAATAGAGGCAAACGGACGCAAAGCATTAAAGCAAAAACTACCTCGCTAAAACCGAGCACTATGTTCTCATGGCAACTGAAACCCGTCTCCTTGGAAACTAATCTCGGGGCATTTGAACAATGCAGCTCTGGCCTTTAATCTCTCCAGACACTGGGAACCATTATACTGGCCTCTGGCAAGCCTAACCCACTGACTCAATACAGGGACAGACAGAGAGGAGGGTGGGCGTGGTGGGATTCAGCCCCGCACCAGTCTGAACGTGCCAAGTCCATCTAATCTGCCTCCCCTCAGGCCACGGCAAACATTAGCCCTCCCCTCCTAAATTATTATGGCCTCAAAATAGATGGCCTCTTTCTCTCATTTAGGAAGCAGCAAGGAGGAGAGTGGGGGGATAAGCACAGGCTCAGGGTAATACCACGTCCACTGCACCGCAAGAGAAAACTCTTAAATATTGTCAGTAAACATACGGAACAGGAGTTGTCTTTAAAGCATCGCAGCCAAGAGTCTGCAGGGAAGTTGACCTTATTAGAGCTTTATTCCAAACTGGTGTGCAATTGCTCCATCAAATACAAATATCGGACAATATGAAAAGTATGTGAAACCTGCTATGGCTTTACAAACAATTTGTCCTTAAAACGTAATGAGAAAACCTAGCCGAGCCTCAGTTGAGGTCTTGTTATGAGAAAAGCATTGCGTCGAGGTCTTCCTGCATCTTAAAATCCTGGGCAAGCTGCCCAAGTGTCATTTAGAGGTAACCTTTTGAGTGAATCCAACAAATCCACTTTAATGGGTACTCGGAGGGGTCAGTAATACAAAGAAGCTTCTTACTGACGAGAGCAGGACGAATAAAAATTAACTGTTCCTTAAAAGGTATTGTGACATGATGTTGGAACTATACATAAAGTGGCACAACATATATACTGTATGTTGTATCATTCAACTATGTTCGTTTTTACAAGCAAAATGATAAATCAATGAAAATTTGTTTCAAAGTGATTTTAAACTTGGCGCCGTGTTTCGTCACGGGAAATCCGGGTACCGTACTTCCGCATGCGGCGTCATGTGACGTAGGGACATGACGTAGGGACATGGAGGTCAGTCTGCGGCTGCTATAGAACGTAGTTTCATTGTCTTCAATATCGCCTTTTTTTTGTTGTAAAACTTGAAAAATGCCGGTGCGTTCTGTAGACGACTAAGAACGGGTTCCATCCCTTCACCCTCGGAAACCTTCCTCCTCTGAAATCTCGGAGTCCCCCTCGCTCCCTGAACGGTAAGTCTCAAATAAATATGGCTGCAGACCTACATTATAACCAGCCGTTTCTTGTTCATCACTCGAACTAAAGTCAAAGTCAACTTTATTGTCAGAACTGCAATATGTACAGGACATACACAGGACCGAAATTGCGTTTCTCTCTCAGTCCCTCTGTGCAACAGTAACCATCTAAACACTAAACACTAAAACATTTAATAAACATAAGCATAAAATAGTAAAAGTGTAACACTGTCCTGAGTTTTTTCATAATAGGACAGTGTTAGTTTTACTATTTTATGCTTATGTCTATTATTATATGTTTCAGTGTTTCAATGTTTAGATGTTTACTGTTGCACCGAGGGACTGAGAGAAACGCAATTTCGGTCCTGTGTATGTCCTGTACAGTACATATTGCAGATCTGACAATAAAGTTGACTTTGACTTTGACTTGACTTTGAAAAGTATGAAACTAACTAACTAAAAGTATGAAACTAACTTCGGCTTCCCAAACTGAAGACAAATCGCTCAAATCTTCACTTAAATTGCTTAATTCCTCGGTTTCTATATTGTCTGCCATTGTTATTTACAATGTGCGTTCATTACATTACTTCTTTAAAATGTGTCTGCGTTTGACCCCTCCTTTCTCCACCCAAAAACTGTGATGCACTGCAGAGTTACGTCATTAAAACTATTTTATTAAAATAATACTTTTGTATATTAATTATTCGAAGCATCTGTGTACAAAAACTCAAAGCTGAATAGCTCCTCTTTCAGTCAGAGTCAGAGTCAGAGAGTCTTTATTGTCATTTGCACCGCATGTGGTACATGAGATGAAAACGAGATTATGTACACGAGGTCCCAGTTACATCCAACAACAAATGAAAGAGAAAAACAGTAATAACATCGAGAACTAACTAAGAAAAACATCAACTAGTAATACACTAAGCCTAATATAGTGGGAATAAACAGCAGCACGAACATGAGTTTGTATGAGCAGATGGTCACAGATGAACACAGCAACAAGAAAACATATCAGCATCAGCATGATGTGATATTTTGCAGTGTTTATTTTAATTTTATTTTTATTTATTCATGAGTCTAACAGCCTCAGGGTAGAAGCTGTTCCTCAGTCTAGTGGTTCTACACTTGATGCTCCTCAACCTCCGTCCTGAGGGGAGTGGGGCAAAGAGTGAGTGTGCTGGATGAGTGAGGTCTTTCATGATACAGGTGGCTCTTTTCCTGCATCTAGAGGTGTAAATGTCTGTGATGGTGGGGAGACTGACTCCAACAGACTTCTGTGCAGCCTTCACCACTCTCTGCAGAGCTTTTCTTTCTTCAACTGTGCAGCCTCCATGCCACACGTTGATGCTGGAGCACAGGATGCTCTCCACTGCACACCTGTAGAACGAGGTGAGAACTGGGCTGCTCAGACCGGCTCGTCTCAGCCGTCTGAGGAAGTAGAGTCTCTGATGACCTTTCTTGATCAGGCTGGTGGTGTTGTTGCTCCAGCTGAGGTTATCATTCAAGTGTACACCCAGGTATTTGTAGCTGGAGACCACTTCCACTGCAGACCCACCTATTATCAGTGGGGCATGGGTGTGTTTGTTCCTTCTGAAGTCCACAATCATCTCCTTTGTCTTCTTCACATTCATGTGAAGATTGTTCTCTTTGCACCAGCTCTCCAGATGTTCCACCTCCTGTCTGTAGCTGGACTCATCATTGTTTGTGATGCATCCCACCACCGCTGTATCATCTGCAAACTTAACAATATGACAGCCTGGAAGTGTGGCTGTACAATCATATGTGAGCAGAGTGAACAGAAGGGTCACCTTTCTAAAGATGTCTATGTTTTAGCATCATGTCACAATACCTTTAAAACAACGAGACGAACCAGAAGCAGCTGTCAGAGCTAACGGAGTTATTTAACAAGAAAAGTGACTCAGACTTTGATGTTTTTAGTCAAAACACGACAAGTTGTGGATTTAGAAATGACAGCAAAATTAAATATTATACTTTGTGTCTTCCCTCAGATGATTAGCTTATTTTAACTGTTGAGACAGACTTGGGTAAATAAATAAAACCACACGCCCCGAGGCAGATGATATCCTTCTAGGAGGTGATCCGATTTATCGTCAATTTGTTCCGTGCATCCTGTGGACCAGAACCCACAAAGCTTTTAGTAAACGGGCCAACAGGTGAACTCCAACAATGTTGTAGAAGAAGCAACAAAAGTTGGTCTTAAACTGGAATAACATGCAAACAGAGCCACTGTTAAGACGGGAAAACATTCATTCATTCATTCATTCATTCAACCTTTATTTAGTCAGGTAAATCTTTTGAACCTCAAGGGCTCATTTACGAAAGCGACCTGCTAAAACTAAAGAACAATGAACAGCAGTGGTATAATTTCCTTAAACAATAAACAATAAACAAACAAACAATAAACAATAGAAAACAAAAGAGAGAAAAAAAAAAAAAAAAAAAAGAAAAAAAAAAAAAAAAATTTTTTTTTTTTTTTACAAAGTATCAAAAAACTAGCAAAACATTATAAGGTAGACGTATAAAATCAAAGACAGGAACAGATCTGCATTGGTTTTTGCCAGGATTCCAACAGATTCTGAAAACCATTTAGAGAAGTCAAGGTCGAGAGCTTCAGATCTTTTTGTAAGATATTCCATGAAGCAGGAGCAGAGTAGGAGAAGGCCCTTTTTCCAAGTTCAGTCCTCACTGACGGAACACTGCAGGTAATCATGTCCTGAGAGCGCACACTGTAGCTGCACTCACGCAAAGACATGTAGGAGGAGATGTATGAGGGCAGCAGACCAAGAAGTGATTTAAAGATGAAAATGTACCAGTGGAAGAGTCTGCGTGAGGTTAATGATGTCCAGTTAACCAGTGAATACAGGGTGCAGTGGTGGGTACGATAATCACAACCAGTTATGAATCTTAGTGCACCATGATAGACAACATCCAACATCCGCAGGGTGCTTGTAGGAGCATTCATGTAGAGAATGTCACCGTAATCAATGGAGGGAAGGAAAGTCACAGACACAAGGCGTTTCCTGACATTCAGTGATAGACATGATCTGTTTCTGAAAAAGAAACCCAGTTTAACTTTCAGTTTCTTCACTAGGTTTTCCACGTGGAGTTTAAAAGAGAGATGTGAATCAATCAGGATACCCAGATATTTATAGGAATCAACAAACTCAATAGGGACACCATTTGAAGAAAAAATCAGAGGAGGATCTGCTGGAACCGCCTTCCTATTTGAAAAAAACATCCCTTTTGTTTTATCAGCATTTAGGACAAGTTTGAGACGGAACAAATCTGACTGGATGATGTCAAAAGCAGATTGCAGTAACTGAAAAGCCTTAGCTACTGTTTTAGCTCTGCAATAAACAACTGTATCATCAGCATAGAAATGTAAGGACGCATCAGGGATGCAGTGACCTACATTAGCTATGTAGATTGTAAAGAGAGTGGGTCCTAAAACTGAGCCTTGTGGTACACCATTTTTAACTGTTAAATAGCTGGAAGAAGTACCGTTATGTTGAACACATTGCATCCGATTGGAAAGATAGTTAGAAAACCAACCGATGGTGTGATCAGAGAAACCGATTTCTGAGAGCTTATGACACAGGATGTTATGATCCACAGTGTCAAAAGCTTTAGACAGGTCTAAGAAAAGTGCAGCACAATAGTCCTTAGCATCCAATGCTTCAACAACATCATTCAGAACCTTCAGAGAAGCAGTTGTTGTGCTGTGTTTTTTCCTGAAACCAGATTGATGGAGAGGTAAGATGTTAAATGAGTCCAGATAATTTTTGATCTGGGAGTTTATCAGTTTTTCTTGAACCTTGGCTAAGATACAGAGTTTAGAGATCGGTCGATAATTGTTCAGTGAGGTGGGGTCACCTCCCTTCAGCAAAGGAAGAACAAATGCTGTTTTCCAAGCATCCGGAATGGTGTTTTGGCTTATGGACAGATTAAAGATGTGGGTCACAGGGACTGTGATGATATGAGCAGCCAGCCTTAAGAAATAAGGTGGAAGTTCATCTGGACCTGCAGATTTTTTTGGATCAAGATCATTTAACAGTTTATTTACCTCACTGACTGAGAACGGAGAAAAAGAGAAGGTGTGATTAACAGATGGTTGACTTGTAGAAGGGATTTGATTTGTAGAAGTTTGATTATTAGATAAAGTGGCTGATTTTCCGTTTGTAACTGTGTCAAATAATGAACTAGAAGCAACAAAATGTTTATTGAAACAGTTCAGGATCTCGTGCTTATTTGACACAGGAACAGAGTCAACAAGAAATTGTGATGGGAGGTCAGATGATTGGGGGGTGCCTGAGAGAGATTTAATGGTTTTCCAGAATTTTTTTGGATCATTTAGATTTTTGGAGGTCTGAGATAAGAAGTAGTTACGTTTTGCGGCTTTGATGGCAGTTGTGCATTTATTCCTTAGCTGCCGAAATTTCAACCAATCAGTGTCTGAGTGTGATTTTCTTGCTGCGGCCCAAAGATGATCTCTCCAGTGTAGGAGATCAGCTAGTTCAGGAGTAAACCAGGGGCTGTCACGGCCCTTTATCCTGAACTGCCGGAAAGGTGCGTGTTTGTTTACAAAGAGAATGAAACTATTATGAAAATAGTTCCAAGCAGTGTTCACGTCATTGATTTGTAGGATATGTTGCCAATCAAAGTGGGATAGATCCCAAAGGAATGACTGTTCACAGAAACGTTTCAAATCCCTTTTTTGAATTATTCTGGGCTTAGCAGGTGGAAGTTTAGTAGATCTAAGAGCTGCTATTATGGAATGATCACTCAGAACGTTAGCAAATACACCTATACCAGGAAATTTGTGAGGAGCATTTGTGAAAAACAGATCTAAGGTAGAAGATTTTTCAGGACATTTTATGTTTGGTCTGGTGGGAGAATCGATAAGTTGTGTTAGATTGAGAGATAGGCAACATTCCTTGAATTTATCACAGAGGGGGGTCGACTCATTCCAATCAATGTTGAAATCTCCAGCCATAACAATCTCATTGTGTTTTAAATTTCCTATGAATTCAGTCAGGGAAGCCAGAGCTTCAGGTGTTGCGGAGGGGGGACGATAACATCCAACAACAGTTAAGGGCTGACCTCCTTTCAAAGTGATGTTCACAGCTAAAGCCTCAAACTGGTTTGCGATTGTTTTTTTAGATGCAATCCTGGCAGCCAAAGAATCTCTGATGTAAATAGCGACTCCACCTCCCCTTGTATTACGATCACAACGATAGATCTTAAATTCATTGATTGCCAGGTCATTTTTCAAAACAGATTTTTTGAGCCAAGTTTCAGAGATAACGATCACATCTGCCCCAGAAGAAGTGATTAGGATTTTCAATTCATCAAGTTTTTTTAGAAGGCTACGAGCGTTTACATGCAGAAAACGGAGACCTGAAATATTTTTAAACTCATTAGGTGTACAGTAGTTAGTGATTGGCCCTGGGTTTGGCTGAATCCCTGAGATCAATAACAACATTAATATCAGGCATTTACTTGACTTCTTTGTCAGTGATGTGTAATTACAGCAGTTAACAGTGTGACATTTTGCCCCCATAATTGAACCATGTGAAACATTGATGAAGACACGATCATTCAGAGCCCAAAAACAATGAAAGTCGCTGTGATGGGCAGATCCAGATGTGTTGATAAGATTCAGTGATTCCAGGTAGTCTGAGAACTGAAAATAAGGACAGTAATATGAATGATGCAGAAAAGTCTCTGACCATAAAGCGTCACTACAGTATTTAGGGTGCATGAAAAAAAAAAAATCGGATTTTTTAAAGAATCTAGATTATTAGACCTGGCGATTCAGAATCGATTCTAAAAGCCCCAAAATAGTTTTTTTTTTACATTAAAACCCAAAAGATAAAGAAAATAAAACCATATCTCATAGTATATGAAAGAATACATAAAATGAAAGGTGGCAGAAAGAAGCAGAAATCTTATTTTATCTGCCCCCTTTTTTTCAAAAACAAAACAAGTTCAAACAATCAACTCAAAACAACAATCTTCTATAAGTAACAGAACAAAAAGATTAACTTTTCACAATCTACAAATATCTAGAACATTAAACACTTAACTAAAAGTTTTAGTATTTTGTTAACAATTTAGTTTTGATCATTTTTTAAACATAATCACAGAGTTTACATCTTTAAAGGGGACCACATGTAAGTATTTAAAATTTTTATGTTATGTCTGTGTGCTATCTTGACAATATTAATTCATTTTAATACACAAAATAATTCTTAGATAATTAATTATACCCTTTTTAATTCTGCCATTTTTAACTTTCGTTTTGAACGACCGGTTTCTGATACTGAGTTCTGAAGTCCACGCCCTTCAAAGATCTGTTTACGCCCTCTGTAACAGCCAGTATCTGTAATGTGTTGTTGTTTTAAAATTAGCTCTTTTTTATTACTCATTTGACTTACTGTTAGTGCTAGCTTAAGATAACTTACCGAAACCCGTCTGAGCGCGCCGCAATTTGCTGCTCCTTTTAGCATTAGACCACCCGAATCCGATGCTAATGTTAGCTTGTTCCTCTTCCGGTGTTCGCCAGCTCCGCTCGTTGCACGCGGCAATTTTGGGAGTTATCGCTGTTCCAGTCAAGACAACACAAAGTTCACCAAGTGTCTCCCATAAATTAATCCGTAAGGAGAAGGTCCTCTCTGCTGCGAGGCTGCTGGGAGGCAGCAGAGAGGCTGTACAGTTGAAGCTCCGCTCCATCGCGCCAGAAGAGGGTCCCGTCATAGCCGGTCCCTACGCCGGGGGTCCGCTCGTTTAATTTTTGCCGGCTGCACGTTGGGAGCTATCACAAATACACTAAAAATTGAACTAAAACATAAAAATAACAATTATACTTTATTTATAAAGCCATTTAAAAAAAACACAGCTGCAACAAAGTGCTGTACACATGAAATTAAGAACATATAAACAAAAGATGAGATGAAATCATGAAAAACAACAGTCATGTGTTTAAAGGTTCAGTATGCAGTTTCTGTAGAACTGCAGCACTTAGAAATATTTTCAACAGGCAAAGCATTCTGATCCCTCCCCCTCAGAGCCATATGTGGCTCTGCCCCCTTGTGGTCTGTTGAATTTCAAATTCAAGCTCTGTTTTTATTGGCTGATTCAAATTCAAGCTCTGTTTTTATTGGCTGGTTACAAACTCTGTTTTTATTGGCTGGAAAATGGCGGGTCACCTTTTCTTTTTAGAAATGCTTATTTACCACCTGGAGAAGCAAGGGGACAATATTTTTTTTTAATTTTTTTTCAGAGATTACCTGGCTAACATCAGTCTGTCAGGAGGTAGTGACAGAGTGAAGAAATATGTTCATAAAAAAAGCTACATACTGAAGCTTTAATACAGAAGTGGGTTGAGCCTAACCAGGGGTTGCTAGGTGAAGGGCTGGACTCAGGTTGTGGTGGGTTGTCCTAGCGCTTGTGACGTCACAAGCGCAATTGATTTAAAAACGAAACCTAAATTATCACAGTAAAATAAATCTACTTAGAGTAAATAAACCACTGGGTGCATTTTTTTGGCCTTAGGACTGTTTTTTTATGAAGTAAATACCTAAAGTTGAGTAAAAAAAACATAAAAAAATAAATTTTGCATGTGTGGTCCCCTTTAATGAGATTACGCAGACAAGTTATTGGAGAAGAGCTGTTTAGAGTTCCATGGGCAGGCTGAACGCGAGACAGACACCAGTCTTGATTTCAAGGGGGCGTGTAGGTCCAGGAGCTCCCGAAGAGAATGGTTGTAGTAATCCACAGAGTCATCTGCAGAAGGATGATTGACAGCGGTCAGGGTGTGAAGATCAGCAGACAGAACATCAGGGGAAATGTTTTTAAGGTCACGGAACTGGATGGGTCGTTTTGGGTTTGAAGCAGGCAAAGATGAAGGCACTTCCAGGGAGATGACCCTGTGGTCTGAGACACCCAGGTCATATACAGATAAGTTATTGAGGAGTACAGTGTCTGTAATCACCAAATCCAGAGTAATGTAACTTTTGCTAATGTTTATAGTGTGTAATGTTGTTGTATTTCTCTCTCTAGGAAATTGCTGAAATTATGTCCAGCTTTCCAGAATCAACCATCTCGACATCTGATAAACCAGAAGAGCCTGTTGGCCAAAAGGATGGCCCAGCACAGAAGATCAACATCATCAGGTCAGGACTCTGCAGTCTACACTCATCTCCAGGCCAGCGGTCACTCTTTCAGGGATGAAGATGTTCACATCCTTGATAGAGAGGAACAATGGCCCTCATGCACAAACCGTTCGTACGCACAGAATTGTGCGTATACTGTGCGTGCGAGTGATTTGGGATCATTTGTGGCATCCAACAATGTTTTCGTATCCTAGGATTTTTTTCAGATACGAACAGAATCTACGTGTGGTCCAGACCTGTCGTATATTTTAGGAGCGTCAGTCTGCTGTCATCCAGACTGCCTTTTCTCCACTAATAACTTTATATTTCGTTATTTAGAAAATATTTCGAGTTTAAACAATTAAATGCAACCACACATATTGGTTTAATTAAAGCGGCATCAACCCCCCCCACGTCCACCACCTTGCGCGACCCGCGCGCGGCCCCCGCCCCACTCATGTCGACCACCCGGTGTGCCACGCAACGCGCCCCC
>JBBPBX010056512.1:12169-22739 GCA_038048925.1 Garcialebias charrua
AAATAAGCTTTTTATTTTTTTAACAGCTTGGTAAGGTCAATTTTTGTTAATGTAAATGTTCATAATATTGCTTTCGCTTTAACCATCGAAAAATCTTTGAGACTGGTGTTGTTTTGGGCAGATCTTAATGTATTTCAGACTAGCTGTTATCTCATCCGTCTGGTCAGAATTGAACTCCAGTTTTCCAAACTGAGGTTGTAAAAAGAGCTATCTCCAACAGGTCACTGATCCAAACCTTTCCACTGTGTTTTACTTCAAAAGGTTTGAACTGCCCCTTTAGGTCAGAAAACACCCTCTCCAGACTTTTTTTTTTTTACAAGTCTTGGCCCAGCCGCTCGATCTCCTCGATCAGGAAGTCGATGTCTGACCTGCAGGCAGCAGGGTTGGAGATGACCATCCGGAAGAAATTGACTTTGTCTCCTTGTGGCTGGTACCCCACCATGGTGGTCCCTGACTCCATCATCATCGCCTTGATCTTCGGAGCCACCTGTTGCAGACATTTCACAAAATTACAAACAAAGATTTGCTCTCACCTCTAAGCGCAGACTCAAGTGTGTTTTCCTCTCCAGTGTGGACAAAGGTGCATAAATCAGCGTGAGGACAGAGAGGAAGCAGAAACCAGGCCCAGCCCACAGATAATTGAGTCATTACCTTGTGCAGTCTCTCACGTTTCTCCTCGCCGTCAGGCAGGCGGCGCAGGCTCGGTGGAATGTACCAGAAGCAGACATTAGTGTGCTGCGGCTGATAAGAGAAAACAACATTTGTAACGTGTAACGTGAAAACTGCCATGTCACCGTGTCAGCAAAGCAATGTGATCCAATCAATCAAGCACTATCTGAATAAAACACTTGAAAATACAGTACCGTATTTTTCGGACTATAGGTCGCACCCGACTATAGGTTGCATTGTCCAATTATTGCCAAAGAATTGGAAAAACCATATATAGGTCGCACCTACGTCAAAATGTGGACCGTGTTTAGCTCTGCTGCAAATGTCTCTTCCACAGGAGCGCACAGCAAGGCTTTTAAGAAGATTAACACTTAAAAACAATTAATTGTTTGATAAAAAATTATAGCAAATATGTGTCTGAGCTGAACTTTTCTTTAATAAATGAATAATTTTAGCAGGATAAACACCTAAAAATATATATTTGTTAGCTGACATTATTGTAAGAGTGTGTCTCAGTTTAATTTTTGTTAATAAATGATTACAAATCAGCTTATTTTATAAAAAGCCATATATAGGTCGCACCTGACTATAGGTCGCAGGCCATGAAAAAATTATAAAAAGCCGCAACCTATAGTCCGGAAAATACACTAATTCTCATGATTTTTTTGAAAAAGGGCATCTCACCTCTCCGTTAAACACCATCTCATAGCCCTCTCGGTTTCTTATTTTATCATAGAGGTACATTGCCAGGTCCAGGCACTTGTCAATTTGCTGCTCAAATCCCACTGTTCCCTTTTAGTTAGATACAAAAAGAAGATTTTACAACCGAACATGTGGCTGATGGAAGCAGAGAGAGCAACGGTGGATAAATGCACACCTTTGCCTTCCACATGAGCCAAAACTTAAAGATGTCAACATGGCGTCCGCACTGAATGGCCTTGTCACCCGTGTCATACGACACGTCATACTGTTTGTCCGGCTGGAAGAGGTAACCCGCACACATGGAGTTGCAGCCTTGTAACAGCCCCTACAGGAGAAACAGTGTTAATGAGAGGAAGCATCTAAATAAGTGCATGCACAAACTCCACACTGACTCACCCTCTCTCTGATCAGAACGGCAGAGCACTGCAGTGGCACTCCCATCATCTTGTGAGGGTTCCAGGTGACGGAGTTGGCCCTGCACAGATGGAAAAACAGGAAGCACAGCGCTGAGAGGAATGTGGATTAGGGGTAACTCAGCAATAAATTCAGTTTGAGCAGCCTTTAGCATATTTGTCTTTGCAAGGAAAGAGAATCACATTTTAGAGTTTGGTTAAAAACTGGAGACTGAGCTTGTTTTGTTATATTTGCATCATGATGGAGGTCTATGGGTTGCCATGCTGTCCCATTTATGTTTAAATCAGCTCATTTTCAAGTTTTATTAATATTAACCCAATGGATTTTGTGGATTGGGAATCACTCTTTTATTTGTTATTATAAGAAAATAAACTGCCATATATATAAATAAGTATACTGTATTTATAAATTGTAAAAATTGTATTGTGCAAATCAAAATCCCAAGTTGGCCAAAGCTGAAAGGAAGAAATGGCTATAATTCAGCCATTCTTACACATATTGCAGTAAAACTTGGTGGTAGCTGAGGGAATGCTAATCAAAAATTCAAGATGGCCACCTGCGCTAAACGGGGGAAAAAGGGCTATAATTCTGCCATTTTTAGACATTTTGAGCTGAAATTTGGTGTGGTGGGAGCTGAGAGCAATTTCAACACACAATAAGTTTAAATGAAAAATGATTCTGAAAATTAATAACTCATCGGCACTAAATCCACCATGTCTAAAGTCAACAGTTTTTCCCTCACCATTGACAGCTCCATGGTTTCTCCCTCCCCTCACGTCAAGAGTCCGGGTGTCATTCTTGACAGCACTCTCACATCAATAATATTACCAGGTCTGCACGCATCCACCTTCGAAACATCAACTGTCTCCATCCATCACTCTGCTTCCATTCTGGTCAATAGATTGGTCATTTCTCATATTGATTACTGCAACTCTCTCCTATTTGGTCTGCCGCACAAATTACTCCGTGAGCGTCAAACGGTTCAAAATTCAGCTGCCCGCTGCATTACTAAAACCCCCTCATTTCACCACATCACCCCAGTTTTACAGCAACTTCACTGGCTTCCAGTCACTTTCAGAATTCAATTTAAAATCCTGTTGTACACATTCAAGGCCATCCACGACCTCGCCCCTCCCTATCTGTCCGATCTCCTGCACATTCACGCTCCCTTCGTTCTTCCTCTTCCATCCAACTCAACATATGCCTCTCGTCCGCCTCAGCACCATGGACACAGAGCTTTTTGTCACTCTGCTCCACAACTCTGGAACGCTCTTCCCCCGTAACATTGACTCCCTTCAGACCCTCAAATCACAACTCAAAACTCATCTGTTCAAGTTAGCCTTCTCTCTTTAATTTTTTTTTTCTTTTTGGTTTAGTGTTTTTATAGCCATTTTCCATCCATCCATCCATTTTCGTCCGCTTATCCGGGGTCGGGTCGCGGGGGTAGCAGCCTAAGTAGGGAGGCCCAGACTTCCCTCTCCCCAGCCACTTGGAGCAGCTCCTCTGGGGGAATCCCAAGGCGTTCCCAGGCCAGCCGAGAAACATAGTCCCTCCAGCGTGTCCTGGGTCTTCCTCTGGGTCTCCTCCCGGTGGGACATGCCCGGAACACCTCACCAGGGAGGCGTCCAGGAGGCATCCTAACCAGATGCCCGAGCCACCTCAACTGGCTCCTCTCGATGTGGAGAAGCAGCGGCTCTACTCCGAGTCCCTCCCGGATGACTGAGCTTCTCACCCTATCTCTAAGGGAGAGTCCAGACACCCTGCGGAGAAAACTCATTTCAGCCGCTTGTATCCGAGATCTCGTTCTTTCGGTCACAACCCAAAGCTCATGACCATAGATGAGGGTGGGAACGTAGATTGATCGGTAAATTGAGAGCTTTGCCTTTCGACTCAGCTCTCTCTTCACCACGACAGACCGGTACAGCGCCCGCTTCACTGCGGATGCTGCACCTATCCGCCTATCGATCTCACGCTCCAGTTTTCCCTCATTCGTGAACAAGACCCGAGATACTTAAACTCCTCCACTTGGGGCAGGACCTCCTCCCCGACCCGGAGAGGGCATGCTACCCTTTTCCGGCTCAAGACCATGGCCTCGGATTTGGAGGAACTGATCCTCATCCCGGCCGCATCACACTCGGCTGCAAACCGCTCCAGTGAAAGCTGTAGATCACGATCTGATGAAGCCAATAGGACCACATCATCTGCAAAAAACAGAGAAGCGATTCTAAGGCCACCAAAACGGATCCTCTCAACACCTTGGCTGCGCCTAGAAATTCTGTCCATAAAAGTTATGAACAGAATCGGTGACAAAGGGCAACCTTGGCGGAGTCCAACTCTCACTGGAAACGAGCCTGACTTACTGCCGGCAATGCGGACCAAGCTCTGACACCGGTCGTACAGGGACCTAACAGCCCATATCAATGGGCCTGGTACCCCATACTCCCGGAGTACCCCCCACAGAACCCCCCGAGGGACGCGGTCGAATGCCTTTCCAAGTCCACAAAGCACATGTAAACTGGTTGGGCAAACTCCCACGCACCCTCCAGGACCCTGCTGAGGGTGTAGAGCTGGTCCAGTGTTCCACGACCAGGACGAAAACCACACTGCTCCTCCTGAATCCGAGGTTCGACTATCCGACGGACCCTCCTCTCCAGAACCCCTGAATAGACCTTACCAGGGAGGCTTAAGAGTGTGATCCCCCTATAGTTGGAACACACCCTACGGTCCCCCTTTTTGAATAGGGGAACCACCACCCCAGTCTGCCAATCCAAGGGAACTGCCCCCGATGTCCACGCGATATTGCAGAGTCGCGTAAGCCAACACAACCCCACAACATCCAGAGCCCTAAGGAACTCAGGGCGAATCTCATCCACCCCCGGAGCCCTGCCACCGCGGAGCTTTTTAACCACCTCGGTGACCTCAGCTCCAGAGATTGGAGAGCCCGACCCAAAGTCCCCAGGCTCCGCTTCCTCAGTGGAAGACGTGCCAGTAGGATTGAGGAGGTCTTCGAAGTACTCCGCCCACCGACTCACAACATCCCGAGTTGAGGTCAACAGCACGCCATCCCCACCATAAATGGTGTTGGTCGCGTACCGCTTTCCCCCCCTGAGACGCCGGATGGTGGACCAGAATCGCCTCGAAGCCGTACGGAAGTCATTCTCCATGGCCTCTCCGAACTCCTCCCACGCCCGAGTTTTTGCCTCAGCAACCACCCGAGCCGCATGCCGCTTGGACTGTCGGTACCTATCTGCTGCTTCCGGGGTCCCACAGGCCAAAAAGGCCCAATAGGACTCCTTCTTCAGCATGACAGCATCCCTCACCGCCGGTGTCCACCACCGGGTTCGAGGGTTGCCACCACGACAGGCACCAACAACCTTGCGGCCACAACTCTGATAAGCTGCCTCGACAATAGAGGCGCGGAACATGGCCCACTCGGACTCAATGTCCCCCGCCTCCCTCGGAACGTGTTCAAAGCTCTCCCGGAGGTGGGAGTTAAAGCTCCGTCTTACGGGAGACTCTGCCAGACGTTCCCAGCAGACCCTCACAATACGTTTGGGTCTGCCAGGTCTGACCGGCATCCTCCCCCACCATCGGAGCCAACTCACCACCAGGTAGTGGTCAGTTGACAGCTCCGCCCCTCTCTTCACCCGAGTGTCCAGGACATGCGGCCGCAGATCAGATGAGACGACAACAAAGTCGATCATCGAACTGCGACCTAGGGTGTCCTGGTGCCAAGAGCACATATGTACACCCTTATGCCTGAACATGGTGTTCGTTATGGACAATCCATGACGAGCACAGAAGTCCAACAACAAAACACCACTCGGGTTCAGATCAGGGGGGCCGTTCCTCCCAACCACACCCCTCCAGGTCTCACTGTCATTGCCCACGTGAGCCATTTTTTTATAGCCATTTTGTGTTGTTTTATTTTGTGTTTTTAATGTTGTTAAGTGTCCTTGGGCGTCTTGAAAGGCACTAACAATTAAAATACATTATTATTATTAATAATAACTCTATGCTTGCACAAGAGAAATTAACTTGGTGTTTACATTTATTTATTTATTAACCTTTATTTAACCAGGCAAAGCCCACTGAGATCACCTTTCCAAGGGAGGCCTGGGCCTGAAGGCAGCATGACGTGCATGTTTTGGTCTGCAGGAGGAAACTGGAGGAAACGGAGAAAACCCACGCAAGCACGAGAAGAACATGCAAACTCCACACAGAACGTCCTCAGGTCTAACCGGGGATTTAACCCAGGACCTTCTTGCTGTGAGGCAACAGTGCGAACCACTGATCCATCGTGTTGTCATTGTGACTGTCTTCAGTTTGTAAAGACAACGCTTAGCCGTTGTTAATGATCACTCACCACAATGAAACATGGGCGATCATGGGTTTGTGTGTCTGTTTGCAAAATATCTCACAAAGTAGTGGATACATTTCGGTGCTAACAACACGAAGATAATAATAACTAATAAATTCAATTTATACCGCACTTTTCATTAATAAAAATCTCAAAGTGCTACAACAATAAAACAAGTGATAAAATCAAGTAAAATCAATAATGATATCAACTAAGATTAAAGACAGAATCATGTGGAGGCAGAATAGGCCTGCTTAAAAAATAAAAAAATAAAAAATAAAACAAGTGATAAAATCAAGTAAAATCAATAATAATCATGTGGAGGCAGAATAGACTTGCTTAAAAAGAAAAGAAAGAAGATCCTTTAATATTGTTTAAAACGTTGGCATGCAAGGCAGTGGGCAATGCCCATTCCTGCAAGGGATATATTTATATAATAAGTTCAAATGGCAAGACTTTAAAAAAATCTACAAATTCTGTTTTTTGTAGCTGAATAAGTTAAACCGATGAACACGAAGGAGTCAAAATGACCCCACATTTTCTTCCTTACCTTTCTATTCCATTCAGCTTGTATCTGTGTTTCCTGGACATCAGCAGACCTCCTCCCCACGCAGCCTGCACAACACAACGCTGCTTAAACCACAGCACACGGAGCAGACACATAAATCTGTGCACAGAAGAGGAGCTTGTCTCACGTCCACGTGAAGCCAGATCTTGTACTTTTCACAGACGTCTGCGATGTCGTTGATGGGGTCGTAGGCTCCGTAGACGGTGGTGCCTGCGGTGGCGTTCACAAACATGGGAACACACCCCTGCAGGACAAAAGCACGACAAAAGAAGACTTGGTTAGTTTCAGCTTTGTTACATTCCCTGCATGAGCAGAAAAGCATTTCTCTTTGTCTGCACCGACCGCTGGAGGGATAATTGTGTTCCTTATTTATTTATTTTCAACCTGCACTTTGCTTTTTAGAAATTACTTTCAAAAGAGAAGATCTAGACCACAGGAGAAGTGAAGTGAGAGGAGTGTGTTTGCTTCTTCAGCACCCTGAGCATTTCTTTTACTCAAAGGGTGTCTTGCAGCTCGTGTTTCTGACCGGAGGAAGAAATGGATTGTGGGAAATGAACGAGCCAAAGTAAACGTCAGCCGACATTTTTTTTTTTTTACCTTTTGCTTGGCCTCAATTATTTTGGCCTCCAAATAAGCAGGAATGACTCTCCCTCTGGAAAAGAAGAAGCCACGGGTCATCTAAAAATGTCGTGTTTTTGGAGCGTGCGCTGAAGGTTAAAGACAAACCTCTCGTCTGTTTTCAAAAGGATCAGGTTCTCTGTTCCAAAGCCCAGGGCTGCACTTGATTTCTTGATTGAATAGTGGCTCTGCAGGAACAGAAGAGCGTCAGTCACAAACCACACTAGATTTAAAAAAACACCCATACCTGTATTTTCCGGAATATGGGTCGCGGCTTTTTGTCTGTTTTGCATGCCCTGCGACCTATTTAGGTGCAACCTATTTATGGCTTTTTATCACTTTCGGCCGCTAACGTTCTAAAATAAGCTGATTTGTAATCATTTATTAACAAAAATTAAACAGAGACACACTAACATATATATTCAGCTAACAAATATTTATAGGTGTGACCTATATTCCGGTGCGACCCGTATATGGATTTTTCCAAATTTTGGGCAATAATTGGACAATGCGACCTATATTCCAGAAAATACGGTACTCGTCCAGGTTTTTGGACATGTTCTCAGCTGGCGATCAGAAATAGAGACAGAATTGGACTAACGAGCTCAGACGTGAAGAGCACGAGTCTCGGAGCGGCTGTCATGCCTTTGGTCTTGACTTCAGGGAAGAACTTGTATCTGGCGATCATCACGCTGTACATGTTGGAAATGGCACCGCCTGGAAAAAAAACCAGCAGAGGTGAAATGAAGGAAAGGATTGCACGCACCAAAGTGTTTCTCTTATGTTGTGGTTTTATCTGGTTTGTTGCCATGGTGACTGCATCTCTGTGTGTGACTCCTGCACACTAAAGATGAGATCTTGGACTGCACACGCTTGACATCCTGCATTCTGTCTGGGAACTGTGTAGTGGGCATGACCGTGCCCGCTCTGATACCTTGGTATTTCTGAACTGTTCCAGAGATGACCTTTACTGACCTCTCAGTAAAACGAGACATTTAACACAATTTATTTTATTAGTTTAAATCAAAGGACAGATTCACTCAAAAAGAGACTATTTCTATCTTTGATTTTGTGCTAATAACAAATATAATCAGAGCATCACCTGTTTTTATTCATGAGCAATGTTGTAGTTTACAATATATCATGATCACATATGTTATATGCTGTGTTATTTCTTTCTTTAAATGTGAAGCATTACTGTGTCACTTCTGCACTAACGATGTATTCACAAATTGTGTGAAAGTTGAGGGCTCGGGTCAGAGAGGCCCGACCGTTTTGTTTAGAAATAAGAAGACAGTTAATCCGTTGTTTGCATGAGAATGACTCCAGCATTCTCTGTCTTTTCCTAAACAATCTCCCTCTGCTGAATTTCACCTTGAATCGTGATAACGAGTGAACTGCTCGACTGTTTTTCTTTTGAACCAATGGAAAAGAGACAAGTCTCTCTCATCTCAGAGTTCTTTCTTAAAGTTCTAAGCTAAGCTGGAATAGTCAGAGTCTGCTGGGAACTTCAAGAGATGTGAACTTTTCCCAAAGAGCTGGATGGACGTTTAGTCACACGCTAAGGACACGTCATCCAGTTAAGGACTAATAACATGCTGTTATGAGTCCACTTAGAACGAGCGTAAGCTCAAAACTTTGTTTATTCCTTCCTGGAATAAGTTTATCTTGAAGTCAGAGGCCAGGAGCTGACGCATTTTCTGATGACCAACGCGAAACCAGGAGACGTTGAAAACGTAAACGAGAACCAGCTCGGACGTGCTGGGCATCTGAAAGGCTGGTGTCATCTCTTTATCAGACTCGTCGTCGAAGGTAAAGAGCTGTTTACAAACGTACCTGGATTTTAGCAGAAGTCGGATGGGAAGTGTCACTTCTGGTAACATGCTTAAGACAATTTCCTTTAAACCATCTCTCCATCTTTCCTCCTATTCCCTTATCCCTCTCAATCTATCTGGAAACTATATTTAAGTTATAGAGCCTCAGACTAAATATAATGACATCCTGTATTTATGTCTGTTGTGTTACAAGTTAACTGTGCTGACGTGTTAAACTGAAAAAAGATGAAATCTGTCAATCAAGTGTAATGATGTTGATTTTAGTTGATTTATTTTAAATAAATGGTAGTGTCGCCTGGCATACCAAACTAAAATCAACGTTCTCTGTCACTTAATGGCTTTATTTACTTATCCATCAGAAATATCACAGAAATATTGGGTAAACTGAAAAAGAAAGAATCTGTGAAATTACTATTCAATCTGAATAAGTAAATTAATTAAGGTAAAGAGGTCAGTATTAATATTGACCTCCTCATAATCCTTTACATCTGGTGGCACCGTACGTGTTTTCTGAAAGTTTATTGATAAATCTGTGATCCATCACGAACTTGAAATGTTATGTTGGCATGATTATTCCAATTTTTGGACTCTGAAGGTGATAATTTTTGGCTGAGGTGTTCAAGACAGGCAGATTCTGCATGTTTTTACCATTTGAAGCTGAGAGATTGTTATTGTTCAACTCTTTTACACGCTGTTGGAAGCTTTTAGGTGAGGTCTTGTCAGCCCGTGGTCTGTGGGGGTTCTGGTTCCGTCCAGTTCACTCACTGACTCCTGAACAAAGCTTTGTTGACCGCCGAGTCAAATTGCCTGAAAAGCTAATTTAACTTCTACAAGATTGCTGTGCTGGTATTTTTACATGTTAGAGCAGGTCAAAAAAGCATATTACTGTTAGAACGTTGTCGGAAAGTGGTTCTGTTCAGACCAGAGTTTCTGCTCCATTAAAAAGTGGACCGGAACAGACCTTGAGGCGCTCCGAGAGAGTCCGTGTCGTGTTACAGTTGACGTGCTGGTTACTGAGCGTAGCTAAGATGTGCCTGTTTTAAATGTGATTGCCATGTTTCAGAATATTGGAGAGTTAATTTGAAGCGTTTGAGTTGTGAAAAGAGTCTGTAAAGTTGCTTTCTGTTGTGCTAAGGTAACGTTAAGGCGACGTGTCCTACACGTTTGTTTATGAGCTGTGATTGGATAATACGAGAGCTGTGAGCTGTCAATCACTCTCGTAGCGAGCGCTGATTCGCTGAAGTGGGAACGCACGCCGTTGCGACCAACCCACTTTGTCGTCATTTCCGGCACTGCATTGGTCGAAGGTAAGAAAACTACATTCACCATGAATGCTTGGGAATAGTACTACAAGCGCTGTGATTGATTGGTTGACGTCACGTATCTGTGTAGCGAGCTCCGCCT
>JBBPBX010056513.1:0-22739 GCA_038048925.1 Garcialebias charrua
TATGCTGGTGAAGATTCTCAGTCGTCCAGGACATGATGAAATCAAAAAAGGCGTTCAATACAGGATCAACTGGACTTTATTTGTTGCAGAAAACGTTTCGACTTCTGTCCAGAAGTCTTTTTCAATTCTGAATGGAAGCTGTGAGAACGAGAAGTTTTATACAGGCTTACAAGTCACGCACCAACATATGAAATTGGAAACTGAAATGACACCACAAATTAACTAACATGCCCATTCTATTTAAATTGACAAAACGACACATCCCAGCTTAACAAAGGGGGGTTTGTAACACATACATGTAAATTGAAAGATCACACCTTAACAGTAGGAGGTTCCCTTGAGGTCTCTGTTAGAAGACACAAAACTGTATGTAAATTGACAAACAACACCTCCCAAACAACAACAGAGGCTACTCAGAGAACTTTGTTAGTCTAATTTACAGACAAGGTATCCCTGCTCCCATCCGGTGTAAAACGTTTCGGAATCAAATCCAAAACTGAGTTATAGGTCTTAGACAGTTGAAATCTCAGACCTCCTCCTCTGTTAAGAGAAGGTTTTTCTCTCTTAACATACACAGCTTCCTTTACCCCCCTCTCAAACCATCTGTGTTCTCTGTCCAAAATTTGAACATTCTGGTCCTCAAAGGAGTGTCCCTTGTCCGTGAGGTGGAGGTGAACTGCAGAGTTTTGTCCAGAGGAGGTTGCTCTCCTATGTTGAGACATTCTTTTGTGGATAGGTTGTTTCGTTTCTCCGATGTAACGGTCTGAGCAGACTTCGCTGCACTGGACTGGGGTGGTTTATGCAGTCCAGTGCAACGAAGTCTGCTCAGACCGTTACATCGGAGAAACGAAACAACCTATCCACAAAAGAATGTCTCAACATAGGAGAGCAACCTCCTCTGGACAAAACTCTGCAGTTCACCTCCACCTCACGGACAAGGGACACTCCTTTGAGGACCAGAATGTTCAAATTTTGGACAGAGAACACAGATGGTTTGAGAGGGGGGTAAAGGAAGCTGTGTATGTTAAGAGAGAAAAACCTTCTCTTAACAGAGGAGGAGGTCTGAGATTTCAACTGTCTAAGACCTATAACTCAGTTTTGGATTTGATTCCGAAACGTTTTACACCGGATGGGAGCAGGGATACCTTGTCTGTAAATTAGACTAACAAAGTTCTCTGAGTAGCCTCTGTTGTTGTTTGGGAGGTGTTGTTTGTCAATTTACATACAGTTTTGTGTCTTCTAACAGAGACCTCAAGGGAACCTCCTACTGTTAAGGTGTGATCTTTCAATTTACATGTATGTGTTACAAACCCCCCTTTGTTAAGCTGGGATGTGTCGTTTTGTCAATTTAAATAGAATGGGCATGTTAGTTAATTTGTGGTGTTATTTCAGTTTCCAATTTCATATGTTGGTGCGTGACTTGTAAGCCTGTATAAAACTTCTCGTTCTCACAGCTTCCATTCAGAATTGAAAAAGACTTCTGGACAGAAGTCGAAACGTTTTCTGCAACAAATAAAGTCCAGTTGATCCTGTATTGAACGCCTTTTTTGATTTCAAATAATATTAGTTTACCGCTCTGCCCCTCATCGTCACTTGTATACTGTATCCTTTTTTTAACTACGTGGAATAATAATTCTACTTTTTGTACAAGTGTACAACAATGGAAAACAAAGGGAGTAGGCGCCCTCTTGTGGTGATACCTACTCATCTCTGGGACCCAACCAATATAATGACTGTTACAAGTTTATCACTCTCGGGTTCTTTAAGAACCAACTGGACTTGTGAAGCAGCTGCAGGACTCAGGACCTCTTCCACTGACAGCTGGCCTCCAGTAACAAACCTTCATCTTCTCTCTCTGCTACTCTGTGTCTGATACACTTACAGCTGACAGAGTTCAGGAAAACATTCAACAGAGAAGCAGAAATGCTTTTACCTGAGCAGGTGACTTCTGTGACAGCAGTGCTGAATCTGGTTCCTCTCACACATTTTGTCAGAGAAGATCCATCACAGTCTTGAAAAAAGTCCCAGACATCATGAGGGCCAATGTCGTTTTCACTGATTGAACGAGGAGAGCCACAGTCCATCTGTTTACACACTTCACCTGCAAAACTCAGAGTCCACCAGTTAAATTGCACTTTTCTCCATGTCCCTATGTGTTGAAGCTCCAATGAGCCGTCACACCGACTGCCTCCTCCAACCAACCTGATGGAGTCAACAGGTTCTGGAGAAAAACAGTAAAGAAGGTTCTGATCAAATTTACTGATTTTAAACAAGTAAACTATTGTTTTGTCACTTTGAATAAAATCATTTTGAAAAAGATAACCTACAGTTAGACTGTAAATAACTCTCCTCTTTACCTGAACAAGTGAGTCCAACAGCTTTACCAGAATATTGTCTAACAGAACCATCACAGTCCAAAAGAGCAGCCTCGGTGCCTTCACACTGGAACTCTCTGCTCCATGTTGGAGTCTCTGTTTCTCCAAAGAGCGCCCCCTGGAGGACTGAAGGAGGACCACAGCGAAGCTCCCTGCAGACCACCTCTGCATCCTGCTGGTCAAAACCATGTTGACTCACTGAGGACCAGGACTGGTTAAAGTTCACCTCCAGTCTGCCTGAACACAGACCAGTCCCGTTCACCAGCCTGACTGAGTCTGGACAGAGAGGAAGAGGAGCAGCTGGTTAAAGACAATTCATGGTTTCTTCATGTTTTCAGCTGAAGGTCTGTGGGACACAGATTGTCTCATTTGGACCAGATTACAAAAATCCACTGATGGGTCCCTCTGCAGCTGACACCACGAAGAACAAACATCTGTTCAGTTATTTAAGATTCTTTGAAGAAAAGTTTCTATGTTTGATTTGAAAGTAATTTGTTCTGTTTAGTTTATTTTTCTGTTCCACACAAACGAAGAAGTTCATGATACAACCTGAACAGGTGATGATGAGCACAAAGTAATTCCATTGTCTCTGTAGATTCAGCACAGGTCCACAGTCAAGCTGTCTGCACAGTTCTGCTGCTGACGTCAGGGTCCAGTCCACATCTGTCCAGTCTTCCTGCTTCTTCTCCTGCAGTTTTCCATCACAGTGGTTTTTTCCTCCAACCAGTCTGAATTCAGACACCACTGAAGCACCAACATGAAGATGTGGAATAAAAACAAACAACACCTGATTCAGTTTCTGTGTTTTTCTCTGTATTTACCTGCTGTGTGTTCAGCCCAGAGTCCTGAGGACAAATCAGAGGAAACATGAAAAAAACATTTGTTCAGTTCTGGATCACAGAAACAAGAAGAATCTGGATTCATCATCGATGTTCTTCAAGGTTAGTATTCTCAAATATGGAAACTAATGAATGGTGAAAGGAAGAGAAGGCAGCAAATTATATCTGTTGATACAAATATTTTACTTTAAATATTGTTATCTTTATTTTGGTATTTTATCATTGACTCCTATTTATAATTTAAAACAGTTTTATTTAAATTGTAGATAAATTGTTGTACAGACTGGTGTAAGTGTTCCTGTTATGTTTGGTTCAAACTGTGACATGATGCGAGGAGATCCAGGAAGTCTGAGACAATAAATGATTTCTGTGTAACTGCTGTGTGTCCAGCAGGTGTCGTCATCTTTAATGTGACTGTGTTTAAACAGAGAGCTTCATGACGTCAGCAGGAACTCTGTTCAAGGAACTCATCTGTCTCTGCAGGACTTTACAGACTGTTTCATGATTGTTGGCACCTCAAACATCTGGTTTAACAACAGCTGTTCACTAAGTTACAGTCACAGTTGTTCAAGGTGTATTTTTCTATACATTATAATATATATATATATATATATATAGTTTTGAGTGNGCGTTTCGTAATGGACACGGCAGAGGCATAAGCTCGAGAAAACTCCCGGATACGGGCGAGCTTATCCTCAGGAAGGGAAGCTACCATCAGCTCGGAGTCAAGCGTGATCCCCAAAAACTCCAAACGGGTAGACGGGCCCACCGTCTTCTCGTCGGACAAGGGGACGCCCACGCGGCGAAAGAGCCGACGGAGCGTGGCGAGAGAGGGCCCTGGGGACGGAGAAGGCGGGTCCACAAGAAGAAAGTCGTCCAGCAGATGTAGGACGGCCGGGATCCTATGGACGTTTAGGAGGATCCAACAAAGAGCCTCCGAAAGGTTGTCAAACAGGCTAGGGCTGCTACGGCAGCCGAAGGTGAGCCTTACGGAGAAATAAAAGGAGCCGTCCCATTTGACCCCAAGAAGGTGCCACTGAGAGGGATGGACAGGCAAGACCTTAAAGGCGTCGGAGATATCCGCCTTGGCCAGCCATGCCCCCCTGCCAGCGGTCTTAATCAGGGAGATGGCGTGGTCAACAGAGGCGTAAGAAAGAGAAAAGGGGGGTTTAGGAATAAGGGAGTTGATGCTGGGATGGGGACCAGAACGAGGGGCGGACAGATCGATAATTAAACGTTTCTTAAGAGTAAACTTACGAGTGGCCACGCCCAACGGACTGACTCGAAAGGGGAAAAGGGGGGAGACACAAAGGGGCCGATCATAAAGCCCTTAGACACCTCCTTGCGGAGGAGCAGGGCCACTACGTCTGGTTCGGCGAGCGCCGAACGCAGGTTGGGACAAACCAAGGAGGCAGAAGGAGGGCAGGAAACCCCGATGAAAAAACCCTGGGAAAGACCGGTGAGGAGAAAATCAACGAATGAACGATCGGGGTGAGACAGAAGCAGCGAGGCCAACTCAGGAACCAAAACAGGGGTGGACAGAAAACGGGAAATCAGCGGCTGGACCCGGGGAGGGCCTTCGGGGGACCCAACCGGCGAGGGCAGACGGACCTCGGGTGTGCGTCCCTGCAGATGCTACACACATGGAGGAAGTTGCAGTTAGGGAAAGAGCAGACGGCACGGTTAAAATTGTTGCAAATAGGCATGTTATTGAATACCTCCACCCGACGACCGCGGCGGTCCGTACGCAGGCCGCCAACGGAACCCCCAACAGAACCCCCAACAGAACCCCCAACAGAACCCCCAACAGAACCCCCAACAGAACCCCCAACAGAACGGGGCGCCAGCAGGGAGGGCAGAGGAGGCAGGGCAAACGGGACAGAGGGGCAGAGGGAACTGCGATGGCCGACAGCAGAGCAGGAGTGGCAGGGGGCCGCGTGGGTCAGCATGACAAGGAGGTCAGTGTCCAGGACCGACCAGTCAAGACGCATCCCCGAACGGGACAGGATGGCAGCAGCCTTGGTGGAAAAGGCGTTATGGTAACGGTAGAACAGGGACCTGCCGTACGAGAGGCTGAGATCTACCACCAAGGCGAGGTAGGCGTCCAGCTCAACCCTACGCTCGGGGTAGACCGAGCAAAGAACATCCCGGAAAACCCCAAAGGCCGCCACAAACTCGCCGACGGACAGGTCCCTGGACAGGCGGGGATCGGCGGAGCGGAAGACCGCAGTGAACTCTGAGGAGGAGGCCACCTGATGATCGACTGGGGGGGAGGGGAGCAGCAGGGAAACCAGATTAACGTGCTGCCCCTGCAGGATCTTAGCACGGAGCCTCGGGGAAATCGAAGCATGTGCCGGCATGTACGGCTGGCCTAAAGAGGGAGAGCATGAAGAAAAACAATTAAAGTCAGGACAGCACCAGGCAGCTCACAAGTGCAGCCACCTCGATCACCAACCGCACAGAACATCCACAGTGCAAGCATTACCAACGTGACACGATCTAAACAGGTAAAACGACGCCAGGGCGACAGAATGTAAACAGAATAAACGCACCAAAGTCACTCAACAGGTCAAACGACGCCAGTGCGACAGAATTTAAACAGATTAAACATCACTAAAGCTACACAAGGCGAAGGATTGTGTAAAACAAACCAGCAAGACATGAAGAAACGATGGTGGAACAACAGCGCCACCTGCCTGGCAAGTTAACACGACGCAGACGCAGTACCACCGCCTGCGCACCAGGCGGCGCTGCAGAACGGGCGAAAATCAACGAAGAAGAGCCGACCTAGCATTAGCAGCAGAGCTAGGAGCGGCGCAAGTCAGCGAACTGACCACAAAAGACAAAAACGAGGCACGTCGAGGCAAAGCAGAATGACTGAGGACAAGTAACGATACGTCTTACCCAGTGGAGGAGCGGAGCGGGCCTCGGCGAGAGTGAACGCCACGGGACCAGGCAGGGGAGCTGACTGACCCGGCAACGATGCTGGAGCAGAGGGCTGACGCTGAGCGGACAGAGCCGAGACTGACCGGACGAGCTCGTTGAGCGAGGCGAGCAGCTCAGAGGACAGATGGACCTGCGAAGGCCGATCGGAACGCCGGCCGGGGAGCGGGGAGAGAGGCGGAGAGGAGGCCGGGGCACGGGCGGCCGGCGCAGGAGGAACGCAGCGGCTCGTGGAGGGGACCGGCTCTGGGTCCGGAGCGGGGGCACCGGAGGAACGGGGACGGCCCCTGCTGCGTTTGGCGGGAGGTGGAGACCGCTTCCTGGTACGCTTCCCGGACACGGGCGTCAGCTGCCGCGAAGGAGGCGAAGAGTCGCCGGATGGAACCAGCTCGGCGAGGGACTCCAGCTGGGCAGAGGTGAGACCGGACGCCGGGCAGATGCCCCTAGACTGCAGGTATGCAGACGGGGAGTAGGAAACGGGGCGCGAGGCGCGCCGAGAGCTCCGACGGGTGGGAGCAGGGGAAGGAGGACCAGCGGTGGCCGGGATGAGGACCGGGGAGTCCCCGGAGGCGCAGGAATCGACGTCAGACATGGCGAGGTCGAAAGTTGAAATAGAACGATGGCGAAGGTGAAATTGAAAACACGAGACGAGCTAGACGAGCAGAACACGACTAGACTAGTAACGGGCAAACAGGAAGAGCTGAGGAAAGGGGTGCCTCATATCCAGGTGGACAGTTGATGAGTGATTCGATGCAGCTGTATCCAGGTGGACAGTTGAGTGATTCGATGCAGCTGTGAGTCCTGCCATTGTTGAATTTGCGTCTTCGACTTCATAATCAGAATAAACTTTATTATCATTGCACCGAGATACAACGAGAGGATATAACACATAACAACACACAATAAAGTGCATTATAAATAATGAAATTATTCGAGCTGAAATTAAATGTAATTATAATTTATATCTTGTAATGTAAATATTGTATTTTTTAAATATCATCAATAATTTGTGATTCATTTTATATAATATACTAATATATTACAATTCCTTAGCAATAAGGCCGCCTAAATATGTTGTTCTCAGGACTGACATTTAACCTTATAATGTTTTGCTAGTTTTTTTATACTTTGTTAAAAAAAAAAACTTTTTTTTTCTCTCTTTTGTTTTTCTATTGTTTATTGTTTGTTTGTTTATTGTTTATTGTTTAAGGAAATTCTACCATTGCTGTTCATTGTTCTTTAGTTTTAGCAGGTCGCTTTCGTAAATGAGCCCATGAGGTTCAAAAGATTTGCCTGACTAAATAAAGGTTGAATGAATGAATGAATAATGAAAAGATGACCTTCGATAATAGTTTTTGATCTTTATTTCCTTTATATTCTTGGTGTTTTATTTTAAATGCAGTTTTATTTTTGGTGGCAGTTATAAACCCCCCTGCTGTCAAATTTAAAATAAAATCTATATGACTAATTAATTGAGATCAGATATAAAGATGCAGGTATGGAAAGCTGCTGAGAGCAGCCAGGTGTTTGAGTGGAACTTGTCCAGATGTTGATGATGAAAGCAGAGTCCTACCTGAGCTGCAGAGAGACAGAAACACCATCAGTGCTGTGTGGTCCATGTTCCTGCTGCATGTGATGTGAAGCGTCGTCTCTGCTCGTCTCTTTATCAGAGCAGGAGTCAGGTCCTGCCTTCTGAAGGCTTTCTGCTCAAACTTTTTACATCTTCTACTTCCTGACAGTCAGAGCTCATGAAACACGCCTCGTTTCACACAAGATGGACTCACTTCAGAAATAAAACTAAACAACTGCAAAATTAGAAGAAATATGTTTGGGATTCAAAGTAAAATTAAGTTTGATCACAAGCTATTTCACAAACTAAAGTAATAAATTAGTGTTTTAATCAATTTAAGTGATTTTTTTTGTTTTCATGCTTGAAGATTAATATAAGTAAACTCTTTTAAAATATTTTTACATTTAGAAAATGTTTTATGATGCACATTGAACAAAGCAAACTTTTGCAATAATTAAAAAAACAAATATATAGTTTCAAATAGAACATACTACTTAATTTTATATTTGTGCTTCTTGTTGAACTGACACATGATATAATTTAAAACGTCCAGGATATTTTAGGGTCAAATCAAAAGCTTGGAACAATTAATAATCCAGTGAAGAATTTGATCAAATTGTTGTTTTACCTAAAATAAAATGCATCCTTGAAGATTTCAAGACTGACTAGCTGGAAAATGAATATTGTATCAGTTGTTTTTTATTCAGAATATTTGATTTCAAACATAATGTGTCTTTTTGACATTTTGTCTGCTGTTTTTTGTATTAGCCTATTGTTTTTGATACGGTGTAGTGGTTAGGGCGTTTGACTTGGGACCCGAAGGACGCGGGTTCGCGTCCCGGCCACTACACATCTTGGGGTGTCTATGAGTGCACACCTATTTCTCCAGCTCCCCGAGCGCCTTCTATGGCTGCTCACTGCACCGCCTGGTAGGTGGTTGGGTTAAATGCAGAGACGAATTTCGTCTGTGTATGGGAAACATACGCAGATGACAAGATTAGACAATTATTATTATTATTATTATTATGTAATGTAATGTGAATTCAACCTTGAGAGACTCACAAAACGAGAGAGAGAATACAATTAAAATGTTTTATTGATTAAGGTTTCTATGGCGCTCGGGCCCTGGCGGAGGGCATGCATGCCGGACTGCTGAGAGCTTGAATGTCCGGCATAGGGAGGTAGATTATGGATATCTATCCCCCCGGGACCCGAACCCGGTGGTGGAGAAGGGACCGCAGACGTCCAATCCATCCCACCGGTACGTGAATGACGGCTAGCCAGCGGCCGACGGCTCCGGTCAACCCTGAGACGAACACCAGCGCAGAACCTCCATCCTGAGCAAGCACGAAGCGACAGTGGGAATGAAAAACTCCCTCAAGAGGAAGAAACCTCCAGCAGAACCAGGCTCAGGACAAGCGGCCATCTGCCATGACCGGCTAGGTCGCAGGGAACAGGAAGCAGGAACGCACACAGCAGCAGGACCAAGACGAAGGCGAGCAGGACAACCCCAGGCGGTGGAGGCGGGACGAAGAACAGGGGAGAACCGAGGAATCAGAAACCCCGGGATGAGACGGGGAGGTGGAGGTAGGCAACTAGACTGGCAACGGGCAAACGGGAAGAGCTTCTTCTTCTTCTTCTTCTTCTTGGGTTTTCTTTGGCGGTTGGCTTACATGATTTTGAAGCATTACCGCCATCTGCAGTTTAGGATACGAACTGGAATAGCGCTCAAAAATATACAAAAAAATAAAAAAATAAAAAAAATAATAAAAATAAACTCTCCATAAATAAATAAATATTGCTCAGATGCTGTTGAACAAAAGAGTCCTTTTCAAGTATTTTAACAAAATGTTGGTGCTTGCAGAACCGGAGTGTTGTTGTAGCAACTCTACAGGGTCGTATCTGACGTTTATTGCATTGAGTCTACGAATCATCTGTCTTCTTTCATCATGGTACTGATGGCAGATCATTAGCACATGCTGAATGGTCTCATCCTCTCCACAGTAGTCACATTTACCCGTGTTATGTTTCCCTATGATGAATAGTGTCCTGTTCAATCCTGTGTGACCAAATCTGAGTCTTGAGATGACAGTTTCTTCCCTTCTGTGTCTTTCAGCGCTCCGCATTTCTCCAGCTTTATGTTGAATGTTGTAGAACCATCGACCTTTTCTTTCCTCTTCCCATTGCTTTTGCCATTTTTCCCTCATTCTCTGCTTTGTGATATTTTTTACTTCTGCCCGACTAAATTTTACATCCATTTCCACACTGAATTGGCTTTGGTAGCCTCCTTTGCAACTTTATCTGCCATTTCATTTCCTCTTATCCCTATGTGTGCTGGAATCCACAAAAATGCAACTGTTAATCCCATCATGTTAATTCTGAATAGTGTCTGCTGTATTTCTGTCAATATGTCTGGTCTGCTTTCTGAACAACTGTTTTTTATACTAATTACTGATGAACAGGAATCTGAACATATGACTGATCTGAGTGGTTGATTATCTTCTATCCAATGAACTGCCAATAATATTGCGGTCAGTTCTCCTGTGTATACTGATAATTTGTTGTTTAATCTCTTCCCTACTTTAACTCCAAACTCTGGTACAATGAATGCTGCCCCTAATTGCTCTGCTGTATTCTTTGAAGCGTCTGTATATACTTTTACATATCCGTAATATTGATTGATGTGTTCAATAACTGTGTTGAAGTTTACTCCATTTCTAGTTTGTTCTAATAATTTTAAGTCCACTGTTGGATCTGTGAATAACCATGGATGTACGTTTGAAAGTGGAACTGTTGGGCTGACATCCACTTGAATTTCTGTTGATTTTTGATTTATGGTCCAACCAAAGCTTTTTATGAGTTTCTTTTCTTTTTCCCAGCATGGTTTCAATACTTCCTGTGTTGGATGGTTTTGTTCGTGGCCTTTCAGATTTGCCCAGTAGGTTAACGCTAATTGTTCTCTTCTAATGTTCAGTGGTGGTTCTCCCATTTCTACCAATATTGATCCTGTATGCGTTGTTTTGAATGCCCCGGTAATAATCCTTAATGCCTGATACTGAATACTGTTTAACTTTTCCAAATTTGTTTCTGAAGCTGAACTATAAACGATACTCCCATAGTCTATTATTGATCTGATTAATCCTGTGTAGATGGTCCTTTGCGCTTTCCTATCCGCACCCCAGTCTTTTCCTGTCAAACACCTCATGATGTTTAAAATTCTTTTACATTTATCTGTAACTTTTTGGATGTGCACTGTCCATGTAAGTCTCACATCAAACCAGATACCCAGAAATTTAAAATGTTTTTCTCTTTCAATTATTTTTCCATATAACTTGAGTTCAGTATTGTTAGGTATGGTTTTTCTTGTGAAAATTACTGATTTTGTCTTGTCCACAGAAAATTTAACTCCCCACCTATTAGACCATGTTTCAACTGTTATTATTGCTTCCTGCACCTTTTTTAGAATAAACTGTAGATTTTTGCCTCTCTTCCACAAAGCGCCATCATCAGCAAATAATGATCTCCCCATTCCTATTTCTACGTCATCAAACATGTCGTTTATCATTATGGAGAAAAATAGAGGGCTAACTATACTTCCCTGCGGCGTCCCGTTCTCTATATAGTATTTGTTTGAGTAAACTTGTCCTATTCGTACCTGTATCCGTCTGTCAGACAGAAAATGTTTTACCCAAT
This sequence comes from Garcialebias charrua, assembly GCA_038048925.1. NCBI lineage: Eukaryota > Metazoa > Chordata > Actinopteri > Cyprinodontiformes > Rivulidae > Garcialebias > Garcialebias charrua. Next base: position 11,421 of record JBBPBX010056513.1, read on the forward strand.
TAAACATTCGTCCTGTGATTCCCATTTTCTTCATTTTTATAAGTAGCCCCTCTCTCCACATCATGTCATACGCTTTCTCTACATCAAAAAACACAGCTACCACACTTTCTTTATTAATCTGGGCTTTCCTGATGTCATGTTCCAGACACAAGACTGGATCCATCGTGTTTCTTCCTTTTCTAAAACCACTTTACCATACCATACCATACCATTTTATTTATAAAGCACTTTAAACAGGAACAAGTCCACACAAAGTGCTGGACAAACAAACACGCAACAGGCAACACAGACAATGAAGTACAACACGAAAAACATAAAAACATTGCAGATCATAAATAAAACGATCCAATACAAATCAGCTGGCATTGAAAGCGATGGAGTAGTAGTGAGTTTTTAACCGGGATTTGAAAACCGAGAGGGAGGGGGCCTGTTTGATGAGCAGCGGTAACTCGTTCCAGAGTCTTGGGCCTGCTACAGAGAACGCCCTGTCACCCCTGCGCTTAAGGCGAGTTTCTGGAACTATTAAGAGTACCTGATCCTCTGACCTCAAAGCACGTGGAGGGACATATGGGTGTATCAGATCCGAGAGATAGGCGGGGGCGAGACTGTTCAGCGATTTGTAGACATACATGAGAATTTTGAATTGGATTCGAAGATGAACCGGTAGCCAGTGAAGGGAGGCCAAGACTGGTGTAATGTGCTCTCTTTTGCGTGTGCTGGTTAAAAATCGGGCAGCTGCGTTCTGAACCAGTTGTAATCGTGCAATGGTGGCTTGACTGACGCCAAGCAGAAGGGAATTGCAGTAATCAAGCCTAGATGTAATGAATGCGTGAATCACTGTCTCCAGGTTGTTTTTTGATAATATGGGCTTCAGCTTAGACAGACGCCTCAGCTGGAAAAAACAGGATTTGACGATCATGTTTACATGACTGTTGAGTTTCATGGAAGGATCCATTATCACTCCCAGATTTGTGACTTTTTGTTTTTCGGACAGGGGTAGAGCAGACAGGTCAATGCAGTGGTTTGAGGTTGTGTCATTGGGAAGGAACAATATGGCTTCCGACTTCTTATCGTTGAAGCTTAAGAAATTTAAAGCCATCCAGTCCCTGATGTCAGCCAGGCAGTCGAGCAAAGGTTGAATAGAGCCTGTACCATTTTGTCTTAGGGGGAAGTAAATTTGACAGTCATCAGCGTAGAAGTGGATAGACTTTGATAGTTGGTAAAATAACCTTTTTTCTCTATATAATATGCTAGTCTTTCATTTATAATTTTCTCCATAATTTTGCAGATGTTAGATGTTAAAGCTATTGGTCTGTAGTTTTCCGGTTTGGTATGATCTTTACCTGGCTTCCGTAGCGGTATGATTACTGCTTCTTTCCAAGACTGAGGCAGCTGTCCGTCTTCCCAGACTCTATTGAATAATTCTAAAATAATAGCTTTCGATGCTTCACTGAGATGTTTAAAGCTGCAGTATGTAGCTTTTTTTATGAACATATTTCTTCACTCTGTCACTACCTCCTGACAGACTGATGTTAGCCAGGTAATCTCTGAAAAAAAATTAAAAAAAATATTGTCCCCTTGCTTCTCCAGGTGGTAAATAAGCATTTCTAAAAAGAAAAGGTGACCCGCCATTTTCCAGCCAATAAAAACAGAGTTTGTAACCAGCCAATAAAAACAGAGCTTGAATTTGAATCAGCCAATAAAAACAGAGCTTGAATTTGAAATTCAACAGACCACAAGGGGGCAGAGCCACATATGGCTCTGAGGGGGAGGGATCAGAATGCTTTGCCTGTTGAAAATATTTCTAACTGCTGCAGTTCTACAGAAACTGCATACTGCAGCTTTAATCATTACGTAACAAATCTGATCACGTCCTGGTGCCGATAGTTTACACTTTCGAAGTGCTCGGTTTAATTCAGTTTTGTAAAATGGTACATTCAATAAATCATTTTCTCCTTCCTCTTCCAAAAACTTTCTATTTTCTGTTAAGGTTCTCTCTCGTCCTCTTTTTCCTTCTTCACTAATATTATTGGAACTATGGATTTTAATAAAAGCTTTAACCATCATTTCTGCTTTGTCTGTATTTTCAACTGCCGTTACTTCTCCATCACTCAAAACTGGATACCCATACTCTTGCCTTACTCCATTCATTCTTTTAATCATCGACCACACTTTACCTAATTCTGTTTCTCTTCCCACTGAACTACAAAATCCCCTCCAATATTCTCGTTTCGTATTTTTTATGGTTCTTCTTACAATACTTTGTTGTTTCTTATATTCAAGGAGATTCTGAGTATTATGATTCTTTTTTAATTTCTTAAACGTCTTATTTCTCATCTTAATTGCTTTCTCACATTCCTTTGTCCACCATGGAACAATCCTTTTGTTACTCTTTCCTCCTTTCTTCATGATAGATTTGTTTGCTGCTTCTACAATAGATGAACAGAGTGACCTGTTTAATTCATTAATTTCTACATCCAAATCAATGTTTGCCATTTCTCTGTCACACGTTCCCAAAAACGTTGCCCAATTAGCGTTAGTGAAATTCCATGCTTGTGCTCCCCGTGTATCATAATGTTGTGTTTCTAACTCCAGTTTGGTTATTATGGGATGGTGATCACTTCCTATTGTGGTGTCCTTAAGAACTTGCCATGAACTGATTCCTGCGAGTGAGTCTGAAACTAACGTGAGATCTATTGCCGATTCTGTTCCCGATGTGATATTTATTCTTGTGCTGCTTCCATCATTTAAACAAACTATATTTTTAAGTTCCATAATCTCCTCAATTATTAAACCATTGTGATCATCATGAGTACCCCATAATGTACTGTGCCCATTAAAATCACCACACCAAACTAATTTCCCATCTAATTGTGAAATGAGGTCATCCAGAGCTTCTATTGACAATATTCTACCTGGGTTGTAATAATTTATGATTTTGACATTCCCTATTTTTGTCCATGTTTCAATTATTATAAACTCTAAATCAGATCCTTTTGTTAATAATCTGTGTGAAATACCCTCTTTAATGAAAATAATACAACCTCCTCCCCTACCCTCCTCTCGATCTCGCCTTATATTGGTATATCCCTTAATTACAAAATCTAATTTAGAATTGAGCCATGTTTCCTGGATGCAAATTATGTCTGGTTTGTTTGTGCTGTTTTCAATGAACCCTTTAAATTCCTGTCCGTTTGCTATTAAACTTCTGGCGTTCCACTGTAAGATGATCATACGACCCTCTCCCCTGTTGTTCCCGTTTTCCCATCTCCCCCAAGTGACTTGTTAATGTGTTCCCATGTTATGTCTTTCATTCCCAAAAACCTTTCTGCTCCTTTCACTATGATCTTGATTTTTTCAGTTTTTTGTTTGACTTGGTCTGTACAGTTGATAACATAAGCGATGAACAACATGATCTTTTCTACAGTAACTTCTGACTCTGGTCTTGGTTGTTCTACTGGTGTTAGACTCGGTGTAACTACTTGTTGGGGTTTTACATTGTCTATTCTAACCTTCTGTCCTTGCACCTTTTTTACTGCTTCTGCATAACTGATGTTATTGATTGTTTTCACCTGTTGAATTTCCACTGCCTTCTTTCTAATTTCACAGCCCCCATATGTCACCCGGTGTTGTCCTCCACAGTTGCAGCACTTGTCTTGACTACCTTCTGTGCATTCTTCATATTTGTGGTTTCCTCCACATCTTGGGCATCTCTGATGTCCTCTGCACACTGCAGCTATGTGTCCATATCTTTGGCACTTGTAGCATCTGACAGGTGGGGGAATGTACGGCCTGACTGGAAAACTTAGAAACCCAATTTTTAGTCTTTCCGGTAATCTCTCCATCTTAAACTCCAACAATATTGACATGCTTGGTACTCGTTCTCCATCAACTTTTCTTGTCAGTCTTGTCACTTTGTTAACGTCATATTCAAGAATACTCTTTTTGAGTTTTTCCAAGTCTTCGTCCGTTGGGATCCCGGTGATCACTCCTCTCATTATTTTATGTTCTCCTATTATTTTCCTTTCTCTGACACTCTTTTTACAGATGTTATCAATATGCATTACTTTAGTTTTCTGCTCTTCTGTATTCACAATGATTAACAAGTTCCCATCCCTAAGGATTTTAGCAAAGTGTACTTCTCCAACCTTCTTTTGCAGATCTCTAGACACTGCTATTGGGCCTAACTGTAAGTTTCCATCGTCTTCTTTGAATTTTAGAATTATTTTGAACTCTTCCTTTACCATTTTTTTGCTCACAACATTACTTCCGTCATCTGAACTTATTTCATCCAAGGTCCGTTTTGTGTTCTCAGCCCAACCTTTTGACTTGTGTTTTCCTCCTCCTCGTCCTTTTCCAGTCGCCTGCGTCCAAACATTAATTTCCATATCGTCGTCATCATCAATCCGAGTCGCCATTCCAGTCCAATCCACAACCAGCTTGTTATCCACCGCCAAATTCAAAAGGGTTGTTCATCAAACCGTTCCTCGCTTGAAGCTCTTAAATCCAGAAGTTTGAACAGTCCTCCTGTCAGCTTTCAACCGTTCAAACCTCGACAGTTCGGCCCTCGAGTCGACAATCTATCCAACTCTGCTCTTCACGACAAAACGTGTTCAGGTCTCAGCTCAGCTCAGACTATTTAAAAGGCTGAGAGCAAACAGGTGTTTCACCTGAGCTAATCAAGCCTGATTAGGCTGAGTGAAAAAAAGTGCAGCTACAGGCTGCTGGTGCTTTCTTTAGCAGACTGCAGCCAACCTAAACACAATAATGATTTTTTTTTTTTAAACTCTGAACCCCCTCAGGTTCATAACACCCCCACCGAAAGTTATTTTGTATGGGGGTGATGTGTATGTTAGGGGAAAACATCACACATCCACCCATACAAAAAAAAACAGAGGGTTAAAAATGTAGCGGTCACACCACCTAAATGGACTAAAAACATCATTTAAAAAAACAAGTCCATCAGACCGCTTATTCTTCAGTCACACTTAAAAAGTTTTAAAACCAAACAAGCAACGACAAGAAAGTTCATTCTCAATAGTCCAGGTATCAAATCCGCTCATTCTCAATCAGCAACGCTTGTCTAAGTTTACCCTGAAAAGCTTTTTATTAGCCATAGACCCCAAACAAATACTAACACCACAGTTAATGGTGCCAGCGTGTGACTGAATAATGGTCTTGACGTCAAGGGGGATCTGTCCTTTTCTGCACTGGACAGCATCCCTGGGCCAGTTTCAACAGCTCTGCTCTCAGTCACACTGCAAGCACAGAAACAGTTAAACACAGAGTCATGTACAATGTGCTCAATGTAAGGTTGCAGCACCTCACATTTCACAGACAGCAAAAATGCATTTTCTGCTGCACTTTTAGTCAGTTGCACATGAATTATTTTGTGTGACTTCACCTTCTTTGATAATTTCATGTCCTCTCTTGACTGAACTAGGAGATGTTCAGTTCCAAACAGCAGATGAAGACTGTCTCCCATGTCAATATCTTCTTTCTGAAGGTCAATCTGCTGTTGTCTAGACAGTGACAATTTTGTTTTATCCCATTTCTTTACAAATGTTTCTGCTTTTGCAGGAACTTGTTTTTCCTCAGTGATCATCATAAAACTGTTGCTTAAGTCCACAACATCATTTTTCACAACTCCTTTGTTTTCTATAGGAGCTACAAAAGAACACAAAGAAACAGGAATTGTTTCTTCTGGATCCTCAGTTAAGCTCACTGGGACTTCTTCTGCTTCAGAACTGAATAAAAAACATTCATATAGGTTAAGGTCAATGTCGTGTTCATTCAGCTCATCAAAGTTCTTAAAGGGGACCACACATACAAAATTCACTTTTTAATGTTTTTTTTACTGAACTTTGGGTATGTACTTCATAAAAAAACAGTCCTAGTGCTAAAAAAATGCACCCAGTGGTTTATTTACTCTAAGTATATTTATTTATCTTTGATAGAAACACTCCGATTGCACTTCCTGCGGTTTGTGACGTCACAAACCGTAGCCACAACCCACACCAAACCTGAGTCCAGCCCCTCAACTAGCAACCCCTGGTGCGGCTCAACCCACTTCAGTATAAAAAACGTCACCGTTGCCGAGCAGTTTTGGAGCTGACCTGGCGGTCATTTATTTATTTATTCATTTATTTAGCCCCCGGGGGGGCTATGGGCTCAGCCCTGCTCCAGCCAGCAGCACATCTTGAGTAAAACCAGAATGTTTTATTACCTTGTTTGAATGAACTCTGTCTCGTTGAAACTGTGCACACACACTCTCGCGGTTTGGACTTGTTTCTTATATGATGAAGGACTGATTTTGCACAACTGTCAGTTTGGTTGAGCGGTTACGACACTTGAACGCCACGCAGGAGAGCGGAGATCGCATCCTGTCAACGGCATCTTTTTTTTCCCCCTTTTTTTTAAAGCCTTTTGTTTCGGTGAAATCGGGGTGAGACTAGATATATACATCGACATAATAATACTTTATAATTGTTATTTTTACGTTTTAGTTCAATTTTTAGTGTAATAGCGATCGCTCCCAACGCGCAGCCGGCAGAAAACTGCACACACAACACTCTCTCGCGGGGCGACAGTCTGTACCATCAAGCACCACTGATCGATATATTTTCAGATTAGCAACTTATTTATTTTAATAATACCTTTCACTTCATCAAAATCTAATCAAAACTCCAGCGTTCTAAAAGTAGGTGGTTGTATGTATTTCTTATACGATGAAGGACTGTTGTTGTTCAACTGAACCTATAGGTCAGTGAGTTAATACACTGGTGTTGCGCGGGGGCCAGTCACGTATAGGTGTAACGGACTGACATCAGGACGTGGGTTCAAGTCCCAGTCCTGGCAGAAATTTCTCAAGCAATTTCTCAAGTAAATTAAATGTAGCAATGGGATAATTGAGCAAATGTACAAAACAGGTACAAAAGCATGTCAGAAATGCACCTGGAATAGGTGTGGTTACAGCTGTACAAAATAAAACACTACAAAGGTAAAGTTTATCATATCAAACTTTAATTGGGCAACTATTTTACAAAAATTGAAATGAAGTACAGAATTCTTCCATAAAAAATGTAAAAACATTCAGGACTTTCCTGAAAATACATTCATGGTATAGATAAAATACCAAAAAGACTGTGACCTTGCTATATAACATGTTTTCTTTCTGTGAAATATTTACATGTGAACTTCCCAGATTTACAGTATTTTCAGTTTTTTAATTTGCATAAATATATGAAGATATATTCGGTTTCCTCCCACAGACCAAAAAACATGCATGTTAGGCTGATTGGTGACTCTAAATTGACCCTAGGTGTGAGTGAGAGAGTGGATGGTTGTTTGGTGTGAGTGAGACAGGTCCCTCTTGTAAATGAGTCCCCGTGACTCAACGAGGCTAGCCTGTATAAATAAAGGTTGAATGAATGAATGAAAAGATATAGAATAATAATAATAAAATAACTAAATAAACATCTCAATAGAACTATATGAGGAAAATACCAAAAAGACTGTGACCTTGCTATAACATGTTTTCTTTCTGTGAAATATTTACATGTTAACTTCCCAGATTTACAGTATATACAGATTTTTTATTTGCATAAATATATGAAGATATAGAATATTAATAATAAAATAACTAAATAAACATCTCAATAGAACTATATGAGGTTTATTTTTTCCTCTCTGCCACCCATCTCTGTTTCTCTGCCTCATAAAAATGAGATTTGGAGAACTCCTCCCAACTCATCTCCCTGACCATACCCTGTGATTGATAAATGGACAGAACCTTTGATGGACAATATATATATTTTCCTGCCACACCAGGGAACCCAGTATGGATGTGTGGGCTGTTTGGTCCCTGCTTCAGCTCCCTATGACAAAACCTGCAAACACGGCCTGTTGGCTGAGATTCTGTTCTTTTTCTCTTCTTGCCATTTTTTTTCTCCACCCGTTTTTGTTTCCTGCAGTTCCCTTTGAAAGAAAGTTGTGGTAGAAAATTCCTCAAAGGACATGTTTGGATTGCAAAGTCCCTCAGCACCATAAGTACCATGAACCTTTTTTGAGCAGTAAAAGTAACGAACAGGTCCCTGCATGAAGAAAAAATGAATGGAGGAACCATCAGTCTCATAACGAGACTGGCTGTCCACAGGAAAGACAAGTCTTTGTCTTTTCTTCTGCTCGGGCTGTTGTTGCTGCTGCTTATTTAAAATGCCCTCCACAATTTTCTCTAACGAGTCCTGTGTAATAGGGATGGACAAAGCAGGTGCGTGTGGATTGAAGACAGGCGGCTCAATGGTGGTCACAGACACACTGGTTGACTGACTGGTTAAAGTGTGCCACAGTTCCTGGGTTTCCACAAGTTTTTCAGGGCTTGTATTTAACGAAGAGCTGGTGTTCAGGAGCTTTGACAAGTGCTTCACATACCATGAGATGTGAAGCTTGGGTGTTTCTGCAGCAAGCCATCAATCGCCTCTTTCATAGGTGGTGTCCAGCGTGTGTGATCCAACACAAAGACACGTCCACCGGTCTTTACTGGTCCAGTGCGGGCACTCCTTGGTGAGGATCGCAGAGGATGTGAAGTCTCTGAAACACAATAAGGTAAGTACAATTCATCAGTATAAGTTTATAAATTTCCTAAATTTAATCCAGAAATGTAAATACGTAGCACTGTGTTTGCTCACCTGTTGTAGAAACTTGTCCCAACTATCACCCGAGGCCGGCCCACACCAGCAGAAACCACCTGTGGATGAGGACATCCATGAAGACATGGAAGGTTGTAGTTGTTTTTCAGCCGGGACATGATTTCATTTTCAGGTTTCCAAATGAAAAATGGGTGAAGCTGAAAGAAGTTGGGCGAGGGGAGCTCAGCCACTGTGTCTATGAGCTCAGGCTGCGGAGGATGACGCCAGAGGGAAATTACATGTCCAAGATGACGTACAGGACGAGAGCCAGGCCACAGGCCGAGATCTTGCAGCTCCGTCTTCATCCACAGTTTCTGGTGCCGAGAACAGTTCCAGCTGTTAATGTCATGGTCAGGTTGAGGAACAGCAAAGGGCGGCTGAGCTGAGGGAACTATCATAAAAAATAAAAAGACATGGAATTAGGGTTCCATAAAAAAAAGACTGTTTGTGTTCCAAATATTAGCCACATTGTTTACAAAATATTTGACAGACAGCGTGGAAATGTTGTTAATAAAGCAAACTACTCAGTAAAAAAATTAATTATTTTTTGTATGCAGTCAGTTCTTACCATCTTCAGCACTGTCCTCAAAGGAAAGGTCTCTGTGCAGAGGTGGAAGCTGCACTTGTGCAGGTATCTGAAAAGGAGCGTTATCTTTCAGTTACTTATTTCTTTATGGCTAAAGTATAATTTTAGACAACAGATGAAGTAGCTGTGAAAATTATCCAGACATTGCTATTTATGCAACAAATAGATATTTAAGGGTAAGTGTAAACAAACCTTTAAACAACTGTATTCTTTGCACTCTCTTTTTCCTTCAGTAGAAATGACAGCGGTGATGGAAGGGCCACGGGTGTCTGTTGTGATGGAAGGGCCACGGGTGTCTGTTGTGTGGTTGCCAGGACTGTAAACAATCAGAAGAAAGTAAACAAATGATTTTATGTAGCCTAAAAACATTAAAGCATCAGATTTATTTTCAGTAATAGAATATAAATTTCTTTACCGTTAACTGTTGAGGATTCTGAATCACCTGATGCGTCTGAACACCTGGACACCGTTGCAGTTGGACCTAAATAAAGATAATGTATCAGTCACTGTATGAATCACAATTGAACACAACAGGTGGTGTTAGTGGAAACTCAAAAAGTTGTACTTTCATTCCTTCTGCTTATCAGACCTCTGAAAATATTTTAAAAGTAATTTCCAGAAGTGGGAAATGCAACAAACTACAAAGTGAACAACTACATAAATACTCGCTCTAAGCAGGAGGAACAACAGCACTTAAGTGAACAAACATGTCAGCTGTTAGTAACTAGTGTTGATTAAAAAAAAAGTAAACATGCAGAATATATGCTCACCAGCATTCAGGCTGGCACAATATCTCCATCAATTCATAGTCCTTTCACTATTTAATGGTGGCAAACAGCAATAATGTAACAGGAACATGACCGGAACGTGGCCAGAACACAAGAACACAATAGGTCAAGGCTCAGTTTTGGAGGGTTATTCATCGTAAAAGAGAATAACACTCCAGTCCTGAAATCACCTACTTTAAGAAAAACCTGTCTTTGCTCTGTTTGACACTGGGGTTCACTCTGTTTCCACTGATCCTGACACTGTACACAGAGACAAATATGGGAGAGAGACTAAACACAAGCAGATTATATTTTAGAATTTCATCAAGTGTAACTATAGTGTGCTTACTGCTGACTCAGGAGCTTACAGGGTGAGATGCTTAGCATTGCAGCCTCCAATTCTCCGTCTTCCTCCATCACTATGAGAAACCAAAAAATTATACAAAAATCAAGGATCAGTTTGGGAGGAATATACAATTTTTAAGGCAATTTTTGTCCTTTCATCTTAAAATTGTTAATACAACATTTTTAGTTGCTCACCCAGAGGTTTCTGTGGCACACTGGGTGTATGACTGGAGGATGATTTCTGTCTCTTGAGCAGGTACTGCTGCAGCTTCTTCATCCTGGTCCCAGGAAGGCAGCTCGTCTTTAGGATGAAGTCAGCATAACCATCTTCTCTACTGTCCCAAATGTCCTTCCATGTGCTCTTGGCCCGAGAGCCAAAACCAACCAGCTGGTCATCTTCACAAGGAGTTGCTGCGACGCTGTCTCTGCTGGCTTCGTAGTCCAGGGCATCTTGTATCTCCTTAAAACTGAGAGCATACTTGACAAAAGTCAGGAGGTTCACCTTGTTAAGGCTCTCTGTGGTACAGATGCTGGCTTCCTCCTCCTTTTGCAGGTTTTTGATGAGGTGCAAAGTGTAACCCACATCATTTTCTAAAAGCCACTGGAAAGACTTCCCTTTGTATTTGCCAAATTGGAGGTTGTAGTCTCCCAGCACTTCTGAATCATTGGTGACATCCCCTCCTCTTTGACAAACTACAGACAAAGCATTTTGCCGCACAATGTCCTCTCTCTTTGGCTCAGATTTGTCCTGCATACTAGGATTATTTTTTATAATTTTGGCCTCAGGAGAGGGGTCCTGGCGAAGAAATCCTAGGGGCCCCTTGCGGAAAACAACACTTTGTTTTCCAGGATAAAAGATGTTCTTCTTCTGCATTTTGGCCTAGTATAGAGCAAAAAAGGGTAGATCATGCGTTAAAAAAAATCTGAAAACCTT